>SCLH01000422.1:478214-490884 GCA_004367855.1 Oikopleura vanhoeffeni | reverse complement strand
ATTAATGCATTAATGTGTGAGGCTTCTTATGGAGGCTGACACAAAAATACATAAAAAATGATGAAAATTGACAGCATAGTACAACTGGTGTCTTTTTAAGAGCTTTTTTAAAAGCGTAGGATGTCGGCGGCGATAGGGGGTGTCGTATTCAGGGGGTTGTAGTAGCAGTCCATACTATTGAACTAGAAAGTGCTGGTAATTAATTTCACGATTTCTGATCCTCAACGTGGCCTGTTTAGTATCTGAATTTTAAAGATTGTGAAAAAAAAAATTCAAAATTTTTCAAAAGTATCAAAATTTTTTCTAACGTGTCTCTAAATTGGAAATGTTTTTTGCTCTTGCGCCTCTAAGAACGAGTAAATAATCTTGACCATGGTTCTATTCAATCGTTTCGAACCGAAGTTTTGCAAATTTTTGTATTATTCAGAAAATGATATTTCGATGACTTGACTCAAAAATAATTTTTCAACTGTGATCTGGAGGTTAGGCCCGATTTGAACTCAGGCGATGTCATTTTTTTTTATTGTCTCGAAAGTTTGTATGAATGAAGTGTGATTCTTTAAAACAACGAAAAAATACGAACTTCTATGTGGCAGATGGCCAAAAACGACCATTTTCGTTATCTTTTGAAACACCTTTGGGTGAAATGGGAAAAAAGAAACTATTTTTTAGTATTTTTATAAAATATTTATTCTCTGTAAAATCACAATTGTTTTAAAATAGACGAAAAAAATACGACTTTTAAAAAATTTTTTGTCGCGGTAATCATTTACCGATTGTCGAAACATGCTATGTAAAGTTGGAAAATGGTTTCAGAGATTACAAATTTTATTCCTGCAAGTTTTTATTTAGATTGCCATGAGCGAATTCTGAAGTATGCGGCCTTTGAAAAGCTTTCCAGCCTTACAACCCCTTAAGGCCCTCGGTGCATGTTAACGTACGGGATATGGGATTCGTGATTGAAAAAACTTTTACTTGGTTTTATATATTCTTCTCAATATACCATCAACCAGTAATGTTCATTAACCAGGCAACTTGTGGACTACAGCTTTCAAATATTGTTTTTAGAAAATTTTGAGTTCGATTAAATCTCGAGTTCGACAATTATGAGAACATTTTGAAAATTCGAACCTTATAAAAAAAGCCCTATTTTTTCGTTCTCCGATTTTTTTCAGTATTTATTTCAATCAACGAAAACATCTTAAAATAGCCACTTTACTTCTCGCGTATGTGAACCACCTTTTTTTAGATGCTATTTGAAATTCATATGACTATTTTTTGAATTTTTTGGTCGCAAACTATTAAGTATTTCGAAACTTTCCTCAGTCTTATTCAACATTTTTCAACTATGTTTTTTGGAATCACTGGCTAAAAATATTGGGCAAATGCCCATGTATTTTTTTCATTGTTTGCGTTTTGTTTCTTCGCTCTTGTTATACTCTGAATCAGTACTTTTTGAAACGAAACCAAAGTTTGGCAGAATCCATCGAACGCCATCTTTTATCAGATTAAGATTATTTATTACCACAAACATGCCAACATTGTAAGCGACCCGATCACACGTGCAAATATATTAAATTCTGTCATGAAACAATATTTCTTTCGATGTGCTAAATTCGGTTTTTTTCGTCTTTTTTTCAAAACACCCTTTTTCTTTTTTAGACACCTTCGATAGCAAAGCGCGTTTTTTGAGTGTTTTTTTCAAAGATGATTTATAACATGAAATTATTTGCCGATATAAAAAAATCGATTATAAAAGTAAGCTCGAAGTGTCAATTTTTGTTCGAAAACCGTTTTTATGCGGGAATTTAAGTGGCAAAAAGTTTATCTTAAGGAGAAAAATTCTAAAAGTGCAAATTTGTCATGCAAACTTGGCTTTAATATTTATAATTATTAGTTTAAGTGCAAATTGCAAGATAAAATTATGTGCATTAATAACAATGGAGCGCTCTCATTAACGAGTGTTTACACTACCCCTTGTTTTCCTTGCCTTCGGAATTGCTCGTTAAGCTACCGTTTTAAATTTCAAATGTATCACTCAGATTGTCTAAATATTCTACCTGAGAAAAATATGTGAGAATCAACTCTCCTGGCGCGGTATTTTTTAGATACTAATCTAGTCGGGCTCTCGAATGTTCTTCGATAAGACGGCTATCGATTCAAAAAATTTTAGAAGTGGTTTTGGCAAATGTTTGTTCAGTCGCGCAAATAGACTATTTTCAGTTACTGGTAATGACGGCTATAGCCGGTAAAAACCGGACATGTCGGTTTCAAATTTTTTCAAGGAATATCTTCCACTGACTTTAGCGGGGTAACTTCTGACGACCAATTTTTAGTGATATTTTATTTTAGTCATGTGAAACCTCTTGGTGTCAATTACACTTTTCGTTATATATTGATGTGCTGAACAGAACGATGGTATAAGGACAGGGCTACTTCTTTGAGAGACAAATTTTGGTGCTATGTATTTTGAACATGCACTCTTCGGTGTCAATTACGATTTGTGTATTTTACTGGAAATGAAATAGGCGCTGCTAATATTGATCAGGGTACATTTTTTGAGAAAAAATTTTTGTGATCCTATTTGTCACGGACACACTTTCCGTGTTTCATCTTACACATGCACCTATAATGTGACAATAAGGTTATTTGAGGCAAATAAACTCAATTTTTGATATAGGTATAAGTTCAGAAAATAATAAATGATTTGATAAATGGTAAATTCGTGTAAATTGTCACTTCTTTCTTGTCATCTTTTTTAACCCCCGTCGGATATTTAGATATTTTTACAATTTTTAGAATTAAAAAATATCGGTTATTAATTAAACTTATGTCCCAACAATCCATGGATCGTCGTTTTCCTCCCCAATTATCAGCAGCGGCATGTTAACAGGTACAGATTAATCGGTTATTATTCGAACAGATATTTAACACGATGGCAATTTTCAACATTCTTATTTTGAGAACAATTCTCGTGACCGCCAGCAACTATGACAAGGGAACTAAACTCTCTTATTTCGACACTAAATCAGTTCTCATATTCCGTTTTCCCAGGATCATAATCGATGCATTTGACGTTCAGGGATGTTTTGTGCCGGCTATCTCGAAATAGAAAAATAATTCCTGATTAAGAAAATTCGTAAAAATAAGATATCTTTGAGTAAGCTTTGAATTTTTTGAAATTTTCGATATTCAAATTTTAACCAAAGTTGGCTGTTTTTATTTATTGATTTTTGCAAACTTCTTTTCATTTGAAGCGTTAAAATATGTTGTTTTTTCAGCAAAAATGCTGTTATGAGGACGAGTGACATTTTTGAAACTTTTCTCTTTAAGTCATCTCTGCTGTAACAAAAATACTTTTTCAGATAAAATTTGAAAATTTTGGCTTGAAGGGCCCATTTTGAAAATTAGTGATAGTCAAAGATGGGATTATTCGAAATCTTGAAAAATAAAGGTGAAAACGTTTCTGAAAAGGACCTCATGTGAAAAAATTCCATTTTTTTGCACTAGCTTTTAAATAACAACTAACTTTCACTTATTAGTCTGATCAAAGACATCTTTCTGTGGACAACAGGTGATGTGTCTTTACCAGGCGTTCTACGGCAAATCTGCATTGAATTCTGATATTGGGTTTCAAACAATCAAACGCTTGAGAGCACTTAATTAACCCCCCTAAACATGGTGCTTTTTTTAATTTTGCATAATAATACTAAGAACATTGCAGGAAAGTGTCATCTTTAAATGTGACCATATCATTAAAGAATCACCGCGTAAGTCGCTAAATCATATTTTTTTTCATTTCCATCTCAGTATGTCGTTTTTTAGTTGCGAACTGACAATTGCAATTGAACGCAGTACACATAAATGAGATAGTGTTTTTGAGACGGTACACTTTGTATGGTTCCTATACTGTTCGAGTCATCTGTTCTGTATGGCTTTAGCGGACTTGTTCTCTGGTCCAATAAGAACAAGGCGAATTTTGTTTGGTTCCGCTCAACCTACAACATATCGATTACGGGGGTTCCTGCGTCATTTTTTACGGATTTATAGCCAAATTTTTATTTTATTCAGCTTAGCAAACGATTTCATGCCGATTGCTTATTAGATAGCTCAAATAGACCAAAATCTGGTGATAATAATTTTGAAAAATTGGTCCGATTCGACCATTGCTTCACCAATTTTTTTAGAAAGACTAATAATTTTACAATATTTCGTAATCCCGAAAAAATACTCGGACGATTGAGAACATTTCTAGAAATGAACATTTGACAAAATTCACGACTCAATGGTTAGAATTCAACATCATAAGTAGAATCTAAATATATTTTTTTGGGCAAATGTGATTCAAAATGCCAATGAAATGGAAAAAAACCATTTTTGTAATTTTGAACTTGTTATGCCAAATTTGATATTTGATTCCTTTATGCAAAAATCATTTTTAGATGTCTTTGGAATTCATCTAATAAGTGATCCGGCAAGAAAATGAGGATTTTATGCTAGTTGAACCTTGTTCTTGCCGGTTCTTACAAGGTTAAAATCTCAAATTTATCCTTTTTATACTCGACCCATTCGTGGGTAGTAAGATTTTACCGAGACAACGAGACAGACGGGCCAGTTGATATACATTAACTCACGTTTTTTCGCTTATTTATCTAGAAAGCCAGCCCCTTAAATATGTTCAAAATATTTTTTGGCAGCTTTTAACAGCAGTCTCGCATTATTAAACGCCCACAACTTGATTCTCAGTTCATCACATGTCATTTATCAGCTTTCGCCGCGTCCGTAGTCATCGGGTTATCCTTACATCATTTACCCGTCATATTTTGAGCAAAATCATGAGCAACTTTAATTGCGTATTGCAGGCGAGCGCTTTTGCAGAAATACCTGCCGGACTGACATTAAGGGTTATGGCTGTTTTAATTTTTGATGTTAACTAGTTTAGCATGAGCATTTTCAGCGTTTTTGTCTGGAGAATTGAGTGAGATAAGTTTCAAAATCACCATACGAAAAGACATATTGCAGTCATTTTCATTTCGCTGTGATGGATCAAATTACTAAAATTTCTGCATTGAGAAATATGTAAGAGACGTAGATGGCGTCACGTGAAGCATAAAATATCACCAAAATTTTTTCTCTCAAAAATGACGCTGGGAGTTCATGTATTCGAGCTTCTTTTTCCAATCTCATTCAATCACTATACGATTAAGCTGTGTAATTTGACCTTAGATGGCGTCAGGTGATAAAATATTCACCCAAAATTTTTCTCTCAAAATTCACTTCTTTGTTGTATGAATAAGCGACCTTTCCAGCCCTTCCATATCTAGTAAATTTAATTGAACCCAGGATTGGCGTCACGTTGACAAAGAAATATCACCAAATTTTTCTCGTTTCAAAGGTAACCATGGTTCATGTTATCAGCTTCTATTCACATTTCATTCAATATATTACATAACGTAGGATATTCCGACACCTTTGTAGTGTTCCAGTGAACAAAAGCAAATATCACCAACATTTTTTTCTCCAAAAACCTTACCATAGAAGCTCTGGAAGTCGTTTATCACTTCATATTTCTGTTACCCGATATTATGGATTTGACAGGTTTTTACCGATATACCGGCATGCTACCGGTAACGAAATAGATCTATTGACCGACGGAGTTGCATTGCCATAAACACTTTTAAATTTTTTGAGTGCGGGATGGAGCCGTTGATTCGGAAGAATTCGACGCCGAGCGTGAGAGTTAGATATCGTAATAGGAATAGTCCGCGCCTAGTGATGACGTGATTGCTTCACTCTGCCTTGGTTAAGTGTTCTTTACTAGTCATTTGTACGGTAGGTATTCGCTAGCGTTAGTATGACGGGAGACCAGCATGAAAGACAGTTTGCCTTAGTGAAAGTGTTAAACGACTTGAGAGATGATCCGAAAAGTGCATGGTGATTAAAGAATTTTTCCGATGGCAGGTATAGGTTAAGTAACTTGATGACAACTAGAAGCAAATTTCAGGACAAGCTTTAGAAGACTCGGAGACGAATCTTCTAGCTCTCAGAGATATTTGCGGAGTTCACGAATTTTGTCATTTTTCGCCAGCAATGATCCTAGATTGGATTAAGACTAGACTAGGCAGATTTTGCACGAACAGTTTTACACACACCCTTTAAGGGCTGATGAGAGTTTGGTGAGGGTTAGTATATGTAGATTAGGTGAGATTAAAGCTTAGGTGTGGAGTCGGTGATTGAGAGAACTTGCGGTTCACAAAGCACGTTTAACTGTGTTGTAGTTAAAGTATTTGGGCTTAAATCTTTTTAAACAAGTTGATTGACCTGAAGACGGTAAAAAGAAAGTCGGTGGAACCAGATGTTACCCACCTGGATAAGCATAGATACATTAATATTAAATCGTTATTTTTTAATTTTTTGCAGTTCACTTTTAAATAGACGAAAGTAAAAGATAAGCAAAAAAGGACATAATAGATGATGGTTTTTTGATTTTTCAGGGTGACATTTATCGTATTTGAATATTGTACCTGCAGAAGATATATATCACGGGGATTCGGCGCTGGAGAGGGCGCAAAAGCATTTTAAGATGGCGATTTCGCCACCAAATGGCCAAAATTTACATGCTATAATGAAATTTTTTCTTTCGTTTATCAAATTATCTGTCGTTTTAGGGTGGTAATTTTGTGTCATACGACAAAAAAGATTCACAGTTGTCTGAGCCTCGGACCTCATATAAACCTCATCACACCAGGAACAGACTTCGCCTCACAACCCAAAGCCTCTATTTTTTCTGTTTCTAGTGATTATAGTTCGTTGAGATATCCTTTTCCCACCCGATTGCCATCTTAAAAGAGACTAACCTATAGCGCGTGTTCGAATCCCACTAATGTTGTCTTAGTGATTGCTTTAGTGATTACGCACCGATCAACTTTATCGGTCCTAATATCAAGCACCCTTGCCTATTATCATACGCAAGACAATCACTAGGACAACATTAGTGGGATTCTAACACGCGCTATAGGGTTAGTCTCATTTTTAAAATGCACTTCGGTTGGGAAAAGGATATCTCATCAAACCAAGATGATAATTACAAATTAATATGGAGCTAATTGAAACGAAAATGATGTTAGTCAGACAGTCGCGGTTCATAAAGGCGAAAATTTTCTGTTGACGGCCAAGAATCGAATTTTACGCTATGTTAATCAACCTATCTAACCGAGATATTACTCATAATATTTGAAAATTTTGAGTGAACTTTCAAAAAAATGGTCATAGTCCGTTTTTTAATCCGGTATGAATTAATTCAAATTTGCGTCAACTTGAGGTTATATTACTAAATGTGATCAGTCATTTTCCCTGAATGCGATTAAACCAGAAACTACCAGTAACTAATTTGTGGTGAGTAGATTAAATTTTGCTTTAAAAATATAGAGTTTGAATTTGTTTTGCTTCAGTTTCATTTTTTGGCTCAGCTCTTATTAGCCGGTTTCGCAGTTTCTGGAACACATTTGACAAAATCAAAATATTAAAGAATTTATCAATACTGTGTATTTTAACTATAAGGAAAAATTATTTCATGACTATCTCTATAAAGACAATATGGGCAAAACTTTTTATTTTGCCGTGTCCCTCTGAAAATTTAAAAGGGTATTCGAGTGTTTCAGATGAAAGGCTATAAGTTATAGGCTATAACTAATAGCTTTTTCTCATATTATAGCCAATAACTTATGAGACAAGATGGCATTTTTATAAAAAAATGTGAAATTTTTTTGAAAAGCTAAAAAAGATTCTTTCTTTTCAAAGTTTGATAGTTAGAATGTCATTTTTAGAACAAATGTAAATTTTCACGGGCAACAGCATTTTACAATCTTTATTTTTCATAATTTGTAGGAAATTTTCGAGAAAAACGCATACATGTATTGAAAAATGTTACTTTTTTACAGTTTCTATAAATCCAGTCTGAAATACGAATAAAAATAGTTAACTTTTTATTATTTAGGCAAAATGGATTACAACTTTTAATTTACAATTTAATTATGTTTTGACAGAGAATTGATATATCGAATTTAAATAAAAAAAATATTATTAAAAAATTCATTATTTATTTCCTTATCTCTATAGAAATTACAAAAATGTAAAAATACGCCATATCGATTACGAGACTTCCTGGTCGTTTTTTACTAAATTTTTAGCCAACATTTTTTTATAATTCGGCGTTCGAAAACAACCCATCCGATTACATTCTTAGATCGCTCAAACTGAGAACAAATATCTTGTAAATAATAAAATAAAAAAATGGTCCGAATACAACCATTGTTTTCAATTTTTTTAAGAAAAACTAATAATTAAACAATTTCAGTAATCTCAGAAAAACATATAAAATAAATTGGTCCGATGTACCAATTTTTCATTTTATTATTCACAAGATGTTTTCAAAAGCCGAATTATATACAAATTTTGGCTAAAAATCTAGTAAAAAACGACCAGAAAGTCTCGTAATCGATTATACTTACTGGTCCCATAAAGATTATACTTACTGGTCCCGTAGAACTTTGACGTCAGAGACCTAAATGATCGTGTGATTTCATCGGTCAATACACATTGACTCTTGTGTATTGACCAATCAAAAGACGTCCCAGACGCGTCGCTGACGTCAAAGTATAATCTTAGATATAAATATGTTGGTTGAGTGTTAAAACACGCCATAAAACACGTAGGTTGGGTGTAATTCGTTCTAGTTCAACCCTTATATACATTAAAACGGTAATGAATTCATAACACCGAGTTACCGACTAACCATTTATGGAATTCCCATGTGATGGAAACCCATAATCATTTATTGAAACCATTTTTTCGCTAAAGTGGGTTTCTATAAATGGTAAGTAAGTGTAATTTTTCGCTACCGGAAATTAAAACTTACTGTATTATTTTAAGGGGGTCGGTGCATTTTGACAGATATCCGGCTTTTGATGAAAAACTCTTTACTAGGTTTATATATTCCCCTCAATATACCATAAAAGTAATGTTTCATAATCCAGGCAACTTTTGTAATTTCAGAATTATTGCTTTTTTAGAAAATTTTGAGTTCGAATTAAACTTTTCGAATTTGACAAATTAGGAGAATTTTTTATAAAAAGTTCCGAACATTCTGAAATAAATGCCCTATTTTTCGTTCAAATTTTTTTTACATTATTTGTTTCAAATCAACGAAAAACACTCTTTAAAATGACCACTTTAACTTTTCGCGTAGGTGACCACATACTTTTTATATGCTCTTCTAAAAATCATATGATATGGTTTTGTGATTTTTGGTCAAATACATTTTGAAAATTTTCCTCATTTCTTGTTCCAAATTTTTCAAACTTATTTTTCTGCTATCACCGGCTAAAAATATTGAGAATGCCACCATTTACTTTATTCAAATATGTCCTCGTTTTGTTTCTTCGCTCTTGTTTTTACTCTGAATCATAATTTTTGAAACGAAACTACGAAAATCCATCGAATCCCTCTTTTATCCAGAATTAAAAAAATGTATTTAACCGAAACTTGCCGAATTGGTAAGCCGACCCATTCACCGTTTAAAATTTATTTCATTCAACTCATGATTTTTTTTTCGATGTGCCAAAATTTCGGTTGTTTTCGTCTTTTTCAAAATTTTTGAACGGTGGATGGGTCGGTTTTAACGGTCCCTGATTAATAAAAAAAAAATGAATTTTACCTCAATTTAGACACCTTTGATAGCAAACGCGCGTTTTTTAGTGTTTTTTTAGAAGACGATTTATAAACTAAAAATGATGGATTTGAAAATAAACAGATTAAACGAAGTAAGCTAAAAAGTGGCATCTTTCGTTCGAAAAAGTTTTTATTCGAAAATTATAAAGTGGCAAAAAGTTTACCATCAAGAGAAAAAAAATAAAAAAGTGCAAATCTGTCAAAATGCGCCGACTCCCTTAAGGGAGTGGGTGTCGCTGATTTTGGGTTTGGCTTTGCCGATTCTTAACAAACAAGCAGAGGTAATGATTCAAAAACTTTTGTAGCTTGAAGAACAACTCTTCAAGATCATTTTTAAAAGTCCAGTAATCTCATACTATGCCACCTACGCAAACACAGAGACTTCAAAATAGACCTTTAACATCAGACTAAAAACTATCTCCTCTCGCAATTTTCTCGATTTTTTCTCGATTTTTATTCAGAGGCATCAGGACGGCAACACCAATCTTTGATCGTGGCTTTTTTCGAATTTTTTTTTTATTTTCTTGGACGCAATAACGAAAAAACGAGTTTTCGAATTTTTGAAAAACTTGGTTTTAATGGCTCCTTCAAAAATTATCTCCTCTCTCAATTTTCGAGATAAATTTTCGGTTCATGAGTGAAATGAAAGCTAAAAACGTTTTTAAAGGATGATCGTGGCTTTTTTGCATAAATTTTGATTTGGCTTGATTCTGGAGGCATATCAAGTTTACTATAATTTTTCAATATTTGAAACTCAAAAAAATGAGATTTGATGATAAAATATATATTTCAAAAATTCTTCATAATGCTCATTTACACATTTTTATCTGTTCATTTATAACTTACAGTCGAAAATAAAAACTTATCATCATGTTATCTCTCAGTCACAATTTAAAAAAATATCTTGATTTTCTTTGAAAATTTAAAATTTTCAAACATAACACATTTTTTTGTCTCTTGACTTCTCCGATTCAAAAATAGCATCAGAATCCTTAAAAATGTTTGAATATATAAAAAATATAAAATAAACCATTTTTTTCATCAAATTCAATTTTTGAGTTTCAAATATTGAAAAATTATACAGTAGTATTACTACTATATAATTTTTCAATATTTGAAACTCAAAAATTGAATTTGAAGAAAAAAATGGTTTCTTTTATTTTTTGTATATATACTACAGTAGTAAACTTCATATGCTTCCAGAATCAAGCCAAATCAAAATGAATGCAAAAAAGTATGACACGATCATCTTTTAAAACCGTTTCTGGCTTTCATTTCACTTATGAACCGAAAATTTATCTCGAAAATTGAGAGAGGAGATAGTTTTTGAAGGCCCCTAAAACCAAGTTCTTCAAAAATTCGAAAACTCGTTTTTTCGTTATTGCGTCCAAGAAAATATAAAAAGTTCGAAAAAGCCACGATCAAAGATTGGTATTGCCGCTTTGATGCTTCTGAATAAAAATCGAGAAAAAATCTCGAAAATTGCGAGAGGAGATAGTTATTTAGTCTGATTTTAAAGGTCTATTTTGAAGTCTCTGTGTTTGCGTAGGTGGCATAGTATCAGATCACTGTACTTTTGAAAATGATCTTGAAGAGTTGTTCTTCAAGTTTTTAAAGTTTTTGAATCATTACCTCTGCCTGTTTGTCGAGAATCGGCATAGCAAAACCCCAAATCAGCGACACCCACTCCTTTAAGTTTCCTCGTAAAATGTTGATCTGGAAATCGCATTTAATTTAAATTAAAATAGAAAACTATAAATTTGTTTTAAGTTTAAATGGTGTTCTCCCAAAAGACCTGACTGATGTGCAAAATGCCCTTGCTGCCCATAATGCCGAAAAAGGTGAAATTGAGGGTCGTCGTGCAAAACTAGCAAAATTAACCGAAAAAGCCGCTGAAACAAACCAGTCAACTATAATTGACAGAAACTGGGCGGTTTTAAACGAAGGGATGAAAAGCCGAGGTGAAAAATTGGATCGGGACAAGGAAAATCTGCAATTTGAGCATGCAAAACAAGATTTTAAAGAGCAACTTGATGAAATTTCAAATAGAATGAAGCATCTTTCAGACCCAGCTGATGAGGCTGAGACAATTCGGCAGATAAAAACTGCAGATAATATCAAATCCGAGCTAAACGATATGAAAAAGCCTTTAAAAAATCTTGAAGAAAAGGCCGAGTCATTTAATACGGATGTCAAACCTTTGATCAGGAAACGGTTTGCACAAAAATGTCAAAAAATACACTTTGAAAAGAGAACAAAGATATTTTTTCATAGACCATTTTTTCCTTATTTTTGATTAAAAATTAGAAAAAAAGAATGTGATACGACTCGCATCAATCGACGTCGAGAATGTGATCGGTCAAAATTAAGACCAATCAGGATTGCTAATTTTACAACGGCAAAATATGCGGAATCAGTTGTTTTCTAAGGAATGTATTATGAACTGTATACAGCTGTATATCTAAAATGACTACACGTGGCGCTTTAGCCGAACTAATATTTAGACCGGAAGATATATATTTTCATAATTTGGTTCTATTTGAAAGTTGCGTTACAAACACTTTGGTTTTCCACTTTTGCAAAAACGCCTTATTTCACTTGTATGACCGATTTAATTAAAATTAAGAACCATACTTATATATTTTAGGTATTAAACTTTTTTGCAAAAAAAAATGTAAATTTGGGTTTTGGCAAATGTTAATCAGTTCCCCTGGTAAGTTACCAGTGGTAACTTTTGAAGTAGTAAAAAGTTTACCTAGTTTTGCAGTTTACGGAAAAATCGGATTAATAATGTCGTTAATCAGTTCCACTGGGCACTTTGTAAGTAGTGAAAAGTTTAATTAGTTTCACAACTTTTGCAGTTTAATGAAAAAATTGGATTAACAGTATCGTTAATAAGCGTGAATTTTCAACTACTCTCGCTTCAAATTTCCTTAAGGGG
>SCLH01000422.1:454739-472311 GCA_004367855.1 Oikopleura vanhoeffeni | reverse complement strand
CCTATAGAGTCACTTTTGTCGGGAAAGAGATACTCTTCATAGGTTGAACATTTTAAAATTTCAGCGACATTATCAGTGGCGCACAGGATCTCACGCCATGTTATTTTCAAAAAATCCACCCAAAATAAAATATGTTTTCCTGTTACGTGTTTCTGTTTACATAATACGAATCTTTGGTGTTATAACCGTCGTGTAAATCGTGTTGATAAGTGAACATTTTAATCTTGTTGAGGCTGTAGAGGAGCGGCTCATTTATTTATCTCGCGTCTGTGATGCCCATGAATTTATCAACGAATGTCACGATGAGAAACAATGGGCAAATGGAAAGGAAGCAGTTCTAGAAAAGTTACTTGTCCCAGAATCTATTGATGATCTCTCATTAGCAAAAACAGTAATTTTGCAAAGTGATTGAAGAGTCTATTTTCAGAATAAAGTCTGCAAAGGTCCAATTTAGACTAATTGTGAAGCTGATACAATATAACCTACGCCCACACAGTAACCTTCAATAAGCCTACAGAAAAAACATTCAAGAGAATGTGTTCGAATCCCACTAATGCTGTCTAAGTGATTATCTTAGTGATTGCTGGAGTAATTACAACCCAAGTACACACCGATCAAATTTAGCGGTCCCGATATCAAGCACTCTTGCCTATAATCATACTCAAGACAATCACTAATACAACATCAGTTGGATTCGAACACGCGCTATAGAGAAAGTAAACGTTTTTGAGATGGATTTTGGTTGGTAAAAGGATATAGTGCAGCATTCTGCACTCCGTAAGATGGTCGTTTGCCATATTTTTTCTAACTTTCATTATAGAGTAAATGTAAAATTCGTTCGGCGTTAGTTCTTGATTTGAAGTTGCTGATTTCAAGCTAATTTCAGCAGCGTTTTCGCGGCTAATTACAGTAAATGCAGCTTTTACCACCAAAATTAAAACATCAAGAGCCGAAAACGTGTTTCATTAGGTTTATCTTTTGAATACGCACTAATCAGAGCTGTTTATTAACCGGACTTTCACTATAATCGGAAAATTATCTGACAATTTTATACCCAACTTTACGATGAACCTCTCTGATTATAGGGTGCCCGCAGTGAAATTGATTTTCTCGAAATAACCTTCAAAAGTTCAGAAATTTATTAGACAGTAAAATTTCGATTATATTATATAATTAAATATAAATTATACAGCATGTGACATGCTATCTTGTGGACAAAACAAAGAAAAATACAGCATGTCTCATTTTTGCTCCAATTCTTAGTTTTCACAGAATTTGAACTCCGCCAATCAAAACGTTTAAATTTGGCAAACATGTAGGTTTTCGTCAAATTTAAACGTTTTGATTGGCGGAGAGTAGCTTCTGCTAAAACTTAAAATGTGACATGCTGCATTTCTTTGTTTTGTCCACAAAATAGCTAAAATTAAATTTAGTGAGTTTTTCGAAATCAGCATAAAAAACCTTGAAACTTATCCAAAATAAACGACTGTGGTTGGTTTGAATTTAAACCAATCAAAATTCGACTAAGACTTCAAAATTTCAAAAAATCTAACTCCTTCGTGAATTTCATTTATTTGACAGTTCTTGATTCTCTAACAAATTGATCATTGTGGATACCCTATCTAACTACTTTTTCAAACTAGATTCGATGGTTTGGAACATGATGTGCAAAAACGCGAACCACAAATTGTGATTCTACATGATAAAAGGGACAATTTGTTGGCTAATGAATCATGTGAGAATCCAAATTTGATCAAAAAGGCTGTCGAAGATGTCGATGAATCCTGGGATAATCTGCGAAACACTTTAGCTGCCAAATCGGCCGAATTCTTACATGAGGAAACCAAGCAAAATTTCATTCTAGATGTCTCGGAGACCGAATTGTGGATTGAAGAAAAGGCTAAAATCATAGACGCGACAAAAGACTATGGCGAATCGTTAGCGGGCGTGTTAGCACTGCAGCGAAAACTGGGGACAATGCAAAGAGACGTAGACGCCATCAAGCAAAAGAAGGACATGCTCAAAAATGATGCAGAAAAAATTCAAGGAACGTTTTTTTAAATGAAATTTTGGGTATCACAAAATTCCTTTCGGCTGTGAAAAGTCCATAATTTGAAGTGCGAATTACAGGTATGAAATTGTGTGGGGGTTTTCGGACAAAGTCAGTCCGGACCATTAGACTTCCCCAGTATAACATAAAGTATACTCTAAAGTACAAAAAATTGGCCAAATTTTTTTTGCGGTTTTTATGCTATTGTGAAATTAAAAAAAAATTCTATTAGTATAACCCATTCTAGAGATAGTTTTACCATAAAAATGATCCAAATTTTGCTGATCTACTGACTTTTTACTCTTCTGAAACGAAATTATTCGTGAAATAACGGATAAGTGGACGATATTCGTATTCGATAATTTCCCAAAAAATCTAATTGGAGAGTGAGGAATTCACGCTTTAACCATTACACATCTATAAGTGCTTACCCCATTACACACTCATTGTTCAAAATTGTACAGGCACTTTTCAAAAATCATAAAATCACTATCACACATCCGATTTTGGAGTCAAGACCAGGGACATAGTTCAAACAAATATCTTCAAATTTGTGTTTTTAAAATATTAATATATTGATTTCAAAGGGCTCAAAACCGACACTTCTTCAGTGATAGAAGTGACATTTTCGATATTTCTGTCTATATTAAAGCCTAGACATTTTCAAATTATGTTTTTTATTACATATCATTGAATTATATCATTGAATAATTATTTCACCACATATATTTTAGAAATATTTTCACGATAAGTAATATTGGAGTATATTATTTTTGTAAAATTTTTTTTGTTAATGTTTTTTTTTCCTGGCTTTTTTCTCTCTTCAATAGTTCATAATATTAAGCGTCCCAACCTTGCAACTCTCTGTAGATTTGAGGTTGCAAGACAATAATATCGTGAAACGGATTCAACGTTGCTGCATACAACTAGTATTGACAATTGAGTCTATCGGACTTAAAATGTAATAAGTGACCAAGACTCCTTCCAGTTTTCCGGATTGATATCATTAGTGGTCAAGATCTTTATACTTTTGACGAGATCACTTTTATAATTAAATAGAGACCGCAAAAAATACCGATTTCTTTTAGGAATTATGTTAATTACTCTCAAAGAGAAAAAATGTTAAATCATGTGTTTTTTCTATAATTTTTATAAAGTATATAATGCAATGCAGTGGATGCAAAGGCTATAAAAAACGGCGACGTAGTAGAATGTCGACTTTGCGAATTTCCGAAAGTTAACAACACTCATGCAAATGTCGACTTTTCTATTAAAATCGAGATGTAAAATGTCAAATAATTTTTTGTCGACATTCTACACCCCGAATTTCTAACAAAATTCTGATTTGAAAAACAAATCTAAAAAACAAATTTTGTCGACATTCTACACACTGATTTTTCTAATAAACGTGCGACATAAACGTCGACATTCTGCAAAATAACAATTTTGGAAAACGTCGACATTCTACAAAGTCGACATTCTACAAGGTCGAAATTCTACAAAGTCGACATTCTACTGTCCACCCATAAAAAACCATGCGAAAAACATGTTAAGTGGGTGGAGGGGGCGACTTTTTATAGCCGTTTGGAACATTAATAATTTTTAATAATTTGTCACCACTCAATGAACACGTTCGGTTATCTTTTTCAGGAGCTTCATTCGCTAGCTTAAATCTTACATTCTGTGCTTATGATTCTGTTCAAAAATCACTCACTTTGGGTCCAATTTTGAACGTACTTTTTTGTTGATGGACAAAAAATAAAAGAATATTTATGGATATTCTTTTGCCGAAAAAATTTAAAAATAAAATAAATCGTCTTATGGGCAATTTCTGAAAAAAATTGCGCATATGAATATCTTTGGCAGTTTTTTATTTGAGAAATGGCATATGAATTACAGACCCTTAGAGAACATATCCTGAATATTTGAATGATACAAACAACGCGGGATACTAGCACCTAATCAAAACCCTGGATTGCAGAATAGACCGATTTCATTGGCCAGATTTAGAAGGTATCAACCAATCTAATCCTCAGATTCTGCATTTTTCAAATATTCAGGATCCGTCCTCTGAGGGTCTGTAAAATTTTTCTTCACAAAACTTTTCCGTTTATTCATAACTATGACATAACTCAAATGGCTCATTTGCTGTAACCAGTGTTCTAAAACGGGATCGGGAAAAATAATAACACTCGGGATCGGGATTGAAAACTCATCCGGTTTTAGAACACTGGCTGTAACACCCTAATCAATATTCTCCCTGATACTTTCTCCACTTCGTTAAATATTCAATTTTTAACGTCTTTTTTGATAATAATATAAGTTATATAACGGATTACGAAACATATTGTAGGCAATTACGTCAGGTTAAGACTATAACCAACCTCTAATCACTAAATCTGAGATGTGATCAGAGATGAGAGACGCACAAATTGAGGTAGAGTTCTAACTTCGCACGTCCCGCTCAACTATACCACCTACCACACCATGTCGCTAGCTATGATTCATTTATGAAGAAATTTATAATTTGAATTAAAATTAGAATTGATTGGTTGATCCCTTCCAAATCTTACCAATGAAATCGGCTTATTCTGCAATCTAGGGCTTTGATTGGGTGCTATTATCCCGCGTTGTTTGTATTATTCAAATATCTAGGATCTGTCCACTGAGGGTCTGTCATCCATATAATTGACCGATCTAATGCGAGAATACGAAAGCGTGAGATTTTGATGCATTTTGGGTTTAATTAAGATATACAGGAAGAGATTGTGGTGAAATTGACCAAATAGAATTTTGCTGATGCATTCTAAATTAAAAACTTCTAAATGGAACGTTTAGTACTTGCAACGGTAAAAATAATAAATATACTAAAATGAACGTAAGCAAACAAAAAGATAATTACCACAATCAAGAAAAATCTCAATTAAAACTCTTTATTTCTTGTTCAGGTGGCTCTTAATACTTTGTGGTGTTGTCTGAAAACAGAGTATTTTAATTTGGAGGATGTCGAAACTGAGTTTATTGTTTTTTGGAACCAGTGGTTAACTTTTATAAAATCAACATAAAAAATGACATTTTTACGAAATATGTTGAAAAAACAAAAGAAATTGCTCTTTAGCGCTTGAAAATAAAAATGTGACCATAGTTTATAAACCATTTGAATAAATTAATGTCGTGCTATCGAAATGTACGTAGAAACGTAATTGAAAATTGCGGTGTTGAGAGTCAGTAAAATAAACTAGAAATTCTGATATGTTTCTAAATTGTCTCGAAAAAACTTGGTTAATTAAGAAATAGTTTCGTATATTCATTGTAAATTTATATAACTGTTTGTGGCAAAAAACAGCAGAAACCAGCACATTTAATTATTATTGAAGCACTTTCAGTAAACAATGAAAAAACAATTTTTCTTTCTTCATATCCTATTCAAAATGAGTTAACACAAAATCCGGAGGGAGAGATATCAGTGTGGTGTAAAAAAGGGATTGTAAGCGATGGGTGAGTGTAGAGGCCGCCTGTCGGTCGATCAGGGACAGTTATTTCCCAGTTTAGTTCATTCTCACGGTCTTTGTGTTAACTCATATTATAGAAAACATTCAACCTTTTCTTATGTTTGGTAGAAAAAAAATATAACTTTAAACACTTTGATAAACTCGTGATTAACCTTAATTAACTGGTAAGTTAAACATGCAAAGAAAAAATTAATAAAAAATATTCTTAAGAGATTACGAACTATCAATCTTAATAATGTATTGCTATTTTTTTTTTAAAGTTGAATGTTTTCAAAAAAATCTTTTCAGCCCACACAAGCCCGCTTTAGAAAGTTACTTTAAGTTTTAAGTTTTTTAAAACGTCATAAGAAACCTATCCAAAAGATAAAGATATAACAAATGAGAAGCTGGAAGTAATCGATGAAAAATTTGAAAAACTTGAGGCTTCCTTGAAATTAAGGGAGGAAAAGTTAGGTGAGGCAGGTCACATGCAAACTTTCATGCGAGACCTTGCCGAATTTCAGGTTAGTTATTTATTTTAAAGGCAATTTGATGGAACTTTTTGCCGGCGAAACTTCAAAAAGGATTCACTGGCAAAATTTTCTGCATTTTGGAAAATGCGGAATGATGTGTGTTTATAAACGTTTTAACAATACTAACCAAAACTTAGATGAAAATTGTGAAATAATTATTTCTTAATTTGTTTTCCAGCTTGTTTATTTCCCTTTTTTTCAACTTTGGTTGGACCCTTCTTGAAAATTAGCAAACTAACCAAATTTCTTTGTTGAAAAATTTATACGATGTTCATATGTAAATAAAATTGCCTATTTCGAAAATTGCAACAAACGCATTTTAACCGTTCTGGTCAGTTTATGCATGCTATTTCCCTTTTTTCATCCCATCAAAAAAATGGGCTCAGAGAGCTAGGCTCAGTGAGCTCCTTAACGCGGAATAAAATGCAAATATTTATGCATAATATCACGACAATACGTTCAACGGGGAATCTTAGATCTTCCCTTTTATTAAAAATTCGGCGTTCTGATAGGATTTCTTGATATGATTAAAATCACGCTACTTTTTTCTGGCTTTTCAATCGTGAAATATCTCAATTTCTTGTTTTAAAATTTATTCAGAAACGAGGGTTCCGTTACACAAACCCTATGTAGCTTTATTTTTATTTTCAAATAATGGCCGGCAAATTTTGAGCAAACTTATGACAAATTTTTGACTTAAATTTTTGACTTTAAGTCCCAAAGGTTTATATCAAGGATTTTGTTTGACAATTTAGTACTGTCATTTTTGCCCATAAGGCCGAAATTGAGCCAAAGCATACGTAATCTTAAACTTTGTGTGTTACTCATATATTTAAAATTAGGGAATCTTTGAGGATAATAGTTTCAAATAGCGGCAAGGGATTAAGAGGGATTAGTTTTTAGGTCCCAATTTTTGTTTCGGTCGATCAAAATGTCGCGGGCGCCACAGCTGGTAGAGACGCCGTGAGCTGTTTTATACTCATGAACTAGAAAAACTTAGACTGTAACTTACATTATGTTTCTTTTTTAGTCCCAAAATGGCAACTTGCTGTGAATCAAATTCCCGCCAATAAAAATGCAAACTAGGCGCATTTTATTTGTAAACTCTCGGTATCGTCAATAGCTCGGCTTTCAAAATATAATACACCTAGTTACCATATTTTATTGGCGGAAATTTCGTTCACAGCAAGTTGCCATTTCGGGACTATAAAAGAAACATACTACATGTACTGTATAAGATCAAGACGGTTAATGGTTCAAAGATTATTTCTACTTTCAAATACCATACTACTGTAGCGGGTATTAAGTATTTCAATTATGGTCGCTACGAGCTTCAATTTTTTCGGTTAGAACGACTTTAAAAAAATTGAAATCTTTCTTGAAAATGTACTTTTTTGGAATTAAATTGGTCCAGACTGATTATTTGTCGTGCTAAAATTTGACTGAAATTTTAAGCTCTCCAGCGCTATTTTGAGATTATAATTTGTGTATAAGGACAAAACGACTGTATTCCCAAATTTTAATTTTATTTTAGTAGAATTCTTGATTTTTTTGATTGAATTTCAGCCAATGGGCTCTCAGTAAACGTCGCTAGGATACATTAAATTGACGCCGATTGGCTCACAAAACATAAGCCAGAGCAAATGGGATCATGAGTCAGAATTCATGAGTTATATTGATTACGGGGCCTCCTGGCACATATTAGCTAGTTTTTTAGCCGAATTTTTTATATAATTCGGCTTTTTGGAAACGACTCATCCGATTCAGTTCTTAGATAGCTCAAAGTGAGCACAATTATTTAGAGAAAAATAAATTAAAAAAAATGATCCCAATCAGACCATTGTTTCCAAATTTTTTCAAGAATAACTGATAATTTAACAATTTCAGTAATCTCAGAAAAAAAACAAAAAATGGTCTGATTCGGACCAATTTTTTTATTCTATTATTCACTTAACTCGGGTAAAACTCGGGTTAATAAGGTGGTCCAGCTGCCCGTACGGCTGTGCAACAGCCGTATTATTAAATTCCAATATCTATAGTTTTTCATTAAGGACCTACCCAATTAAGTTTTCCGTGTGAAAATTCAGAAAATTTACTCCGCTTAATGATAAAAATTTGATAAAGTCAAAATAAGAATATTATTTATCGGTTGAAAACAATATGTATGTAATGCCTGTGATTTGTTGGCCAGCGCGAAGAGACTCAATAATTGAGAAACTCAACAGGTGGAAGCACATAATCATACAGTGGGTGAGCACCATGGCAACACACAGCTTTTCGAAAAATGTTTGCACGATTGGGTCTCACTGTTGCTCATTCTGTCTCACACGAGAGGGTGTTGCCCATTGGTCTCACTAGTCTATATTTTGAATTTTGAACATGTATTTTCTTAAAACTTAAGGATTGGGGACGATAATTGGGCTCTTTTTACACATTTTCAAGCAAAGTTTCTGAGAACCTGGCTCCTCAGAAATAATTAATTTTTTCAAATACGTAGTACAACTCTTAAGGAAGTTGCCAGTACCATTCAGAGCATCTGATACCTCAACTACGCTCAGAAAAGTAGGCGTCTCTAAAGTACTGAAAAGCCTACTCCTCATTCATTTCTCATATTTTACTTGTATTTTTGCAATTTAACTTCGAAATATAATGCGCATCTCTGCGGTCTGCGCATTGAGCGTAGAAAATTTCAAAAAATTTGTCCCTAGTGGTCAAAACAGCGTATTTGGGAGCCACTCTACCGCTGTTTTGACCACTGGGGGCAAATTTTTTGAATGTTCTACGCTCGGAGATGCGCATTACTATTTCGAAGTTAAATTGCAAATAACAAGTAAAAATATGAGAAATGAATGAGGAGTAGGCTTTTCAGTTACTTTTAGAGACGCCTACTAAACTATTTTCTGAGCGTAGGTGAGGTATCAGATGCTTGAATGGTACTGGCAACTTCCTTAAAGGGGACTCACGACGTTTTTGAGATTTTAGATCGGGCCTCAGAAAAAAACGAAAACAAGTTATAGAAATTTGAAAAGCCTAAAGAATGAAGATCTACCTTTTGCTTCCGACAAAAGTAAAAACAGAGTTTTTTGAACACCACACACACAAGTGGAATAGGTTCGTAGAACACTGATTTTGACTTCAATGTCTTTTATCTCGAACGGCTTAATGGAAATTGATAACACTTTGTAGATAACATTACCACTAGGTTGACAGTTATCGGAATTATTTTGCGGAAAATTTCATCGGACTCGTTCTAGAATATAAAAACCGTAATTTCATGTATTTTGAATTTGTAGTCTCAGTTTTCTCAAAAACGACTCGAACATTTTTTTTTAATTTGGGTATTTCGGAGATATTATGTCTTCTCAATTTCTAGGAAACTTTTGTTAAACATCGCTCCATTTATAGAAAATTGCAGATTAATTCACCGAAGTCAATTTCATGATTTAAGAAAAAAATTTGATCGGATTAAGTTGAAATACCATCAAATGAAAAGCTCATAGTTCTACTGAACAAAAAATCTGCTTACGGCGAGTGAATTTTGATCCTCTAGATAGAATCAAGAAAATGTGAAATTCCAAACTGAAACAATATTTCTCGAAAACGACTCGATACATTTTGTTTAAAATTTACATATTATACGTGAACATGTGTTCTCAATTCCAGTGGAAATTTTTTTTATCATTGCTTCTATTAATAGAAATTGCATTTAGTTCAACGGAAGTAACTTTTTGGAGTTTCTAGAAATTTATTTTCATCCGATTGTACCAAAATACCCTCAATTGAAGCTACCTGCAAAACAAAAATTAAAGTTGCGATCACTTTTTATTTTTAGAATTTTTCATTAAATTGACGTATGTATTTTTTCCCAAAAAAATCCCGAAAAAATCTGAAAAAACTCGAAAATTTTGAGAGAAAATCTCGAAATTATTTTTGATATAAGAGCAGAAATGAATTTTGTGGCCTTCTGAGCTATTGTGCATTTATTATGTCTCAACCTGAATGAAAAAACCGTTGAGTACCCCTTAAGAGGTTATTACGTATTTGGAAAAAAATTAATCTATTTCTGAAGCCAGGTTTCTCAGAAAACTTTGCTTGAAATTGTAAAAAAGAGCCCAATTATCACCCCCACATCCTTAAACACAGTTTTTCGATAGTTTGTTCTAGATTTATAAAATTCACAATTATATTGTGAAATTTCACAAATATATTAATTTATTATAAATTTATCAAAATATAGGTAAATCGAAAAAAATTGCCATAGAAAATACCAAAATTTTCAAAGTGTTGCCCATTGGTCTCATAAGGTCTGAAAACAATCAAATCTGTGAAAAAGTGTTGCCCATTGGTCACTGTTGCCCATTGTACTCACCCACTGTATTATACGTTCCACAGCAAATAACTGCTGCCACTTTTAAACACATACCTATATATACTTTATCAGAGATTTTTCTTATTTATTTTTCGAGAAAATTGAAGATTTTTCGCAATATTAGTGCTGAAATTAACCAGTTTAATTCACAAAATATTTTTTGAGAACAATGGCCCATTTTCGTAATCAGAGGTCCACATTTCCACAAACGGAGCTTGTGTGAATAAGCCCATACTATTTTTTCACGCCTTTTTAAGCATATTTTTTCTCATTTATACCGTCACTGATCGTTTCGACTATACCGCATTGAAAAAAAGCCTTAGAATTTTCTGAGGAGTGCATCACATACGTTTGGACAGATTTGAGATTTTTGCCAAAATAAGTTCTGTTATTAAGTACGTAATCCCCAAAACAACAAACAAAAATTTTTGGCAAAAATTTCAGCTTCACTTGGTCGACGATGATCTCATTATGTATTATAAATACCCTTATTATAACTCCACATCTTTTTACGGTCACGCTGACCGTGACCGTTTAATCGCAATTTAGGACCCTTAATTTCTTCATTATGATATTTACAAAGTAACTCGATCATAAATTAATAATTGACGGTTGTGGTTTTTTTCTAGAAAATTTTTACTGTATTACGATACTATTTTTGCAAAAATTTAAATCCATCAAAAAAGACTTGAGCAAATCAAAAAAAATTCTAAGACTTTTTTCCCATTGCACCATAGCCTGAAAATGATCACGTGACCGTATATTAAGGAATAAGGTTGGCCAAAATAGTACTGTTTTTTTCAAAATTACTTAAATCATTTTTGAAAAAAGTGAACGTGGTTCTTTAAAGTTTTAGCGACTTTTTCTCCATTACACCAAAGACCAAAAACGATCACGTGACCTTTAAATCAAGAAATAAGAGTTTTGGTCAATACATAAATAGAAGTCGATGATTAGCCCGAAAAGATTTGTGATAATAAACACCTGATTAAAAGTTTGAACATAATGTTTCTTCCAATAAGTCACGATCTTATTTTTCAAGAATAAGGATAAATATAGACATATTTTCAGACCCTATTTTGAAATATTTCGTCACTGGTGATTTTCATTCGGACTCGTACCGTAATGAGTAAAAAGTCTTTGAAAAAACGTTTGAAGGTTGACCCTGGAATTTTATGGGACGTATTGGAGACTTTTTCAAAATACCGTATATTGTTTACCGTATATCAAATTACCGTAACTTTCAACGTCTTCGTAGAGACTTCAAATACCCTCAAAAGAATCGGAAGAGGCGACTTCTGTATGAAAATATTACACACATGGGTCAATATCTACTGGAAAGGTCGCCAGAAGAGCAACAATCTTCTTGTGAATCTCAGAAATTTGACTATTTTTTTGCTCTCTATAACCGTTCAGACATAATTCACCCATAAGTTGCTAAGTATTTTATAAGAAAATCGGTCCTCCATTTTTTTGACCGGTATTACAAGCTTCTACGAATGAACTTGATTTGGCCTTGAACTTGTCAAAAAAATAAGTTCTTTTATATTTTTAAGAAGCTATTTTGTAAAATTTAATCAAAACATGCAATTTTTTCGTTGCAACCCAAATGGTGCCGTTTAAGTACTTGCCAAATTTTAAAAGTCAAATTTAGCCTCAATGCGTATCAATTATGCCTTATTGTGGTGAATCGGCATAAAAAAAAAGGAATTTTATATTTTCTCTATCACCATTTGATGCCTTTAAATTAATCTTTCACATTTTGTTTTGATACATTGTAGAACAATCAAATGACCATATATCATCTTGAAAAATATAATGGTGATTAATTGAAACGAAGGTATTACGCTTGATTAAACACCCATCGGTCCACGCGTGAGCCAGGGAAAAGACTGTGAGTCCAGAATTGTTCCGGAATTGGGTAGGAGATAAGTGTCGAAAAAACCGATTAAAGTCGCTATATTTTGAGCTCAGTTTGAGAACTTAATTGATGAGTCGTTTGTTCAAAAGCCGAATTATATAAAAATTTTGGACTAAAAAAAAGTAGCTAATATGTGACAGAGGCCCCGTACATCGATATTGTATAAAGTAACCAGTAAGATCATACTGTATGAGTCATGAATCTCGTTTGAGTCACACAATTTGAGGTAAAATCCGTTCAAAAATATTTTTAACAAAAATTGATTTTATTACAAAAAAAGATTACTTTCCTCACATGGCGTAGAAAAATGATCCTGGTCATAAAGGTATCGGATACCCAGTATGCGCAACGTTGTCTTAATATAAAAGGCAACTCAGTTGACGATCCCCGCAAAACAGCAAAATCGGTAAAAATTTACCAAGGTGGCCAGTTGGTTTTATGTACAACGATGATATAGTGATATTTTTTTATTCCAGCGACTCTGTATTCTTTGCCTTGCAAAAAGACACTTCCTCAATTTAATAATTTTCTCTAACTAATCACTTAATTGGTTAATTGGAAGGCCAAATTTGAACGATTTAGAAAAGGGGCCAAAAAGTTAGGCGAGTTGGTAATCTTATAGACACAAATTCGTTTTAAGGACCTAACTAAGATGTCGCAGATTGTGAAAATATATTTTGTGTTTTTTGAATAGCTTATAGAAAAATATAATTTAAGAAATTTAAACATGCTTCTAAAATATTTTGCTATGAAATTGAAACTTCAATTTGCAACCGCTAAAAGTAGTAAATTTTAAATTGTTCGATAACTCATTTGTAATTTTTTTTCGTTCACTTTGATCTGTATAGACGAATGTTGAGCAGAATTTTTTACTTCAAGTTTCACATGAAAAGTTAAAGAATAAACAACACGATATTCATCATAAATTTTGGGCGGCGCTATTTATTCTTAAGAAATTTTAAAACATTTTAATAGCGCTTTGAAATAAAATAGACTATCAGCTCCGTACACACTCTTGCGTTTGACAATAGCAAACACATTAAAGAAATGATTAGTCAAATACGACCTCCTTAATTTTAAAAGCCAAAAAGTATATAATTTGGTAGAATTTTCGGAAATTTTGGATTATGTACTCTTATGGTGTGTGAAAAAACATTCTAATTCAAACCGAACTAACGCCAGATCTGCTTTGTGGTAATTTATTTTATCCTTGTTATATCAATTACAGGGCTTCTTGGAGATTTTTGCCATTCTGACCTTTTAATAATATCCTAATGGCAAAAAATCTACAGGAGACCCTGTAATAAAATAAGCGCGAGTGTGATAAATTACTACACAGGAGATCTGGTGTTAGTTTGGCTAGAATAAGGATATAAAACAGTTTACGTTTGCAAATCTATATTTTTTACATTTCCGTTAGGTCCTTAAAAAAGTGTGAATGTGTTTCTCTAGGGACAAATTGTCACGCTATCTCACAGGTTTAGTACGGTTACAGCCCACGGTGGCCCACCAAATTTATAATTTACTCAATTTTTACGTCTCACTGATTCTAAAATTGAACAATCAAAAAATACAATTGCCGGGTTTTGCACTAAGCGCAAAATTGCGAGGTGTTTCAACCCCCTTAAAAAATTGTTTTTTCCATTTTGTAAAGTTCTATTTGTAGCAATGGTTGGAGAAAACACAGACTGCAATTGCTTCAGAGGATCACCCTAGGTAACCGGTAACACTCTAAACTAAGTTTTTTAAGAGCTAAAACATCTATTTCACAGTATTATATAAAAACTTGTAACTAAAAAATTCAGGAATGGGTGGGCTTTTCCGTGAGACTCTTAAAATAAGCTCAAAAAACGATTTTTTGCCGATTTTGGAGCAAATTTATTATAAAATTTCGAAAACGATCGTAAGAGATCTGTGTACGTATTTTGTGCTAAAAAAATTGTGGTTAATAAAATCTGAAAATAATTTTCTTATCCTGAAAACTAACGAAGAAGTAAACTTTTTAAGACAAAATATCACTCTATTTTTAAGCTCGTTCCTGATTGGTCGACCAATCAATGATATTCAAGTATATTTTAGTATTTTAGATTTTGGTTCAAATATTCAATTATACTAAACTATTGGGTTCTACAAAGTGTTGTATTCCAGATATTTAGCCTCAAAGACCACAAAATCGTCTTTTTTCATGACGAGTACCGCCCTAAATGTTTTAAGAGTAGAAAACGTGCGGCCATTTTCTCCTCTGAGTGTGAAAATTGTATAACGAAAATGGGACGTTCCGCAGCATAAAATTATAATGCCTTGAAAATCTGATTAAAACTATGTATAGACATTTGTAAACACATCGTAATAATAAGCTTATAACTTTGGTTAACCACAATAATAACCTTGGTTAACCAAAATAATTCATATCCAAGGTTAATGTGCTCTTTTGTCAAGACGTTAGACCAAATTCGGATCAAAATTCAATCAAAATGTCGCTCAACATTTTTGCCCATAATACCTTGCTAATGTTTTTGGTTCACACGAATTTTAATCACATGCAGATAAGATGACTCTTAAATGAGTCAAAAAAGTTGTTGCAAAAGGCTTTTTATGATATTTCATATGAACTTTGTTGACCATGTAGAGATAATCTAAATTTGTTGAGCAACGTTTCGATATTTTTTTCTCAATTTCTTTTTTAACGTTTCGTTTTTATTCTTTAACATTTTAAAAGATATCATTTTTTCAAGTTTACAGTTTAAAATTACTACAGGGTGTCACATTTTTGCTCCCGTTCTTGATTTTTGCACAATTTACTCTTTAATCAAAACTTTTAAATTTGGAAATCACCTACGTGTTTGCCAAATTTTAACGTTTTAATTGGCGGATAATAAATTGTGCAAAAATAAAGAATTATTTTTAAAATTTAGCTTAATAATAAAAATACAAATTTTTTCAGAGGGGGCGGGATAATTTATTTGAGTAATTTTTGCACTACTTTTTCGACAACGACCAATTTGTGATACTCCACTTCATACCACACGGTGCCGGTAAGTAGAAACCGTTAACCTGTACGCACTCATCGTACACTATTGTACGAGATTGAGTAATTTTTTTTGTGACTGATTAGGCTTAAGGTTGTACCTTAGCTAATAGTGAGTTTATTGCTTGTTTGAAGACTTAGTTTGGGCCAATTTGAAACAGACAGTTAGGCTGTACTGTTTCTGAAATAAGTTGAGTGTACAGTTTAAGTTGAAAAGTGCAAAGTTTTTTTTTAATTTTTTTAAAACAATCTAAAGGCGTACTGGTCTGTTGGTTTATTCTATCAGACTTTTGAAAACTAACGGTATCTAAATAGATTTCAATTTGAAGGTATTTTTCGTAATAAAGGAGGCAAAAATGGCCTGAAAACTCACAAAAACGTTCGCAAAACATACGGAACTCAATTTTTTTTCTCCGTTAATTGTTCTAAAACCGTAGGTTCCACGATTCAAGTAAAATTTAAGTTCGATCTATAACAATTTTAGAATTTCATTTAGTTCAAAAATACCACATTCGAAATACATTTTTGGTTAACGCACTTTTCACAGCGAAAGATAGGTTTCTAAAAAAACAAACCTAAAATTTTATCGATAAAAAATGTAAACTCTTTAAGCGGTTGGTCGTCGCTAAATGAAGCCCAAGAAAAAAATTCATTTAGGTTTAAAATGTGTGACTTTTAAATCCAAGGAGGAGAAACATTTTGATTGAGACCCCTAAAATAGGGTCAAAATACTGTTTTTTGATGATTTTGAAGCTAAATCTAATAATTTTTCTTAAACGCTCCTAGATGACCTGCCCACGTCTTGTCCGGTTAATTTAAGTCATAAATCATTGTTTTACCTTGAAGGGAGGAGATACTTTTCAAAATAATAATTCCATTAGTTTTGTAAGCACGTTTCTGATTGGACGAGTTATCCGTCACTTTCGATTTTTTTTAGAATGCAAGATTTTCGTTCAAGTATATCAGAAAGTGGTAATATTTGGTCCAACGATTTGTACTATTGCGACAATTGGCCATTGAAAACCCCGCTTTCAGCTTTTTGCGACGACCACCCCCTTTAAAATGAACTAAAGCCCTTTGCCGTCCCCTGTAATTAAAATGACGTTCCAGAATCACAAACACCTGCGAAAATCATGGTAAATGCCTGTTAAGGCTGAGCTTCTCGGATCGTTCCTTAAAATAACATTTCATTTCATTATAATTTATAAACCGTCTGACGAACACCGAGATGAATTTCCTATATAAACAAAAAGTGATGTTCTAACAAAGAGCATGACTAGGGTTAGGACCAAGAGAACCAAAAAACAAAAAAATTAGCCACCAACTGGGCAGTACTCATAGTGAAATTTGCTCAATTATTAAAAAGTTACCTAAAGTTCAAAAAATTTTGGTTGAGAATTTTTACAAAAAATTACTGATTTTTAATTTCAGAGCGAAAAGCATTAAAAAGGAAATATAAGGGGCATTTTCTATTTATTTATCTTGTTTTTAAATTTTCAAATTGTCTGATTAAAATACGATTAAATTTGTGCTTGAATGGGCATTATTTCAAATCTGGTTTTGAAACCTTTAACTTCCCGGAATTTTTTTTTTTAGTTTTTTGATTTTACATTAGACTTTTGCTTAAAAGTTCAAATTTATTTGCTTAAAAGTTCAATTTTTCCCTGGTCCGTACCCTGCGCGCATGATCCATTTGCACCGTGTTTTTTCCATATTGAGCGAAGCAGTAGAGAGTATATACTTTATATAATGAATCATCCTGGATGATTGTTATAAGAGTCATACTTGACTAAAAGGTTTAAAAAAGTTAAAATATTATTTTTGTGACCTCATCTGTTTTTTCAAGATTCAGTTAATTTGATGGTGATTATTTTTTTGGAAAATAATCTAATAAAATTTTGTTATCGGTAGAATTTTTTATTCCGAAAGTCAGCTAAGTTCATTTTATTCGAGCATACATTTTGCTGTGTTTTTGAATGCGTTATGCACATCTTTTTATATGAAAAGTGCATATGCGAAGATCAGCAGTTAACGAAAAATACAAATTAAAGAAATGTTTCATGCTTTTTGCACACAGTTTTGTAAATTATTAAATTGTACTCATGGTAAAAATGCAGCTTAAGGGGGTGGTCGTCGCAAAATGAGGCTCTAGAAACAAATTTTCCCAATTTTAGTTTTTA
>SCLH01000422.1:437265-450942 GCA_004367855.1 Oikopleura vanhoeffeni | reverse complement strand
TTCACTTTTTTCAAAGAATGTTTTAAGCAATTTTTGAAAAAAAACAGTACTATTTTGGCCAACCTTATTCCTTGAATATACGATTGAATTATACGATTGAATATACGGTCACGTGATCATTTTTGGGTTATGGTGTAATAGAAAAAATCTTAAATTTTTTTTCTAATCACGATCAATGATTTTTTTTGGTAATTTAAAAAATGTTTGCAAAAAATAAGTACTGTAATACAGTATAAATTAAAAAAAAAACGCACAAACGTCATTTTGTTTTAAAGTTTATTGATACTGTAAGGTATCATAATTCCTGAAAATGGTGGAAAGACAAGCCGGGGCTCGAACCCGGGGCTCTATCATCAACGACGTCATGATTCTAGCGTGTTAACCAACTACACTACGTTGCCCGACNTTTCGAGTCGGATATTTCCCATATGGCGCGAATAAGTCGCACGACTAATCGCTCGACCTAATCGCTCCTTACAATACCTTTATAACTGATCTTGTCATTAATGATTAAGCGCCGTAAAATGCGATTAAATGGTAAATGGTAGCTGGATGGCCGAAATCAAGTCTACGAGTTAAAGATTTGGTCCGATAACGTTAGGTGCCTAACTCACCTAACGTTATCGGACCCAATATTTAACAAAGGGCAATAAAGGGGTATAAACAGCATGTAGTATAGAATTTTTTTTATTATTCTTCCTTTAAAATGTAGTCCTTGGATTCTAACTGGAACATTTACCGACCCAAAAAGCGCTCCAGTTAGAGAAAGTGTGTGCGGTATAATAGGTTAAAATGCAAAAATTATAAACTATCTCAGCTAATTTTTATAAATAAATATAAAATTTTAGTTCGACATGGACTATTGCCCAAGATGCTACTGTGAGATGTATTGATAAAATCAAATGTTGTGGTGCACTTCGTGTCAAAGTTGTTTTCAAGGATGATTTATTAGCTATGGGTTTTTCTGGTGTATATGTCCAAGGTCAGTAGGCTCTATTCTATTCTCATCTTTAATAACTTTTATATCTTAAAATATCTTTGTATATCTTTCATACTACAGAATGTCAGATTTTAGCAGACTTCAGCTAGCAAACGACACTGACGATTTGAAATAAGGAATTTCAAAACTCAAAAATGGGTATCGATGTTTCAAAGCTATGTTGTAAAGAATTTTTTTGTGGTCATTTTAAGACCCAAGATTTTTTTCGTTTATGAAATTTTTTCAAAAAAAAATGGAAAGGAGTTGGAGAAATTTTCGAGATTTTACAAGGGGTGCAAAACCCAGTTCTAGCGACCCCGTATGGAGAGCTAGAGCGCTCATTTTTTTGGCAAGTGAAAATTAAGCGTTTTTTAGGAAACCATTTTTAAGGATAAGGGTCGGCGACCATGTGGTTGACCTTAAATAAGCTTCAGCACCCCCTTTGAAATCTCAAAAATTAGACCAGTTTTTGCGCTCTAGCGACCTTTCAGTACGTGATTGACCCATAGTCGCTGGTACGTTTATTAAAAAGTCGACCCTTCCGGTTCTTTTGAGGGTACTTTTAAGTCTCTATGATGAACTTGAAATTGATCTTGAACTTTGACCGCTTATTTAAGGTCGATCACATGGTTGCCGACCCTAATCCTTAGAGTGGTCTTCTAAAAAACGCTTAATTTTCACTTGCCAAAAAAAATTAGCGCTCTAGCTCGCCATACGGGGTTGCTAGAACTGGGTTTTGCACTCCTAGTAAAATCTCGAAAATTTGACCTTAAAATCATTTTTTTTTNTTTTTTTTTGAAAAAATTTCATAAACGAAAAAAATCCTGGGTCTTAAAATGACCACAAAAAAATTCTTTACAACATAGCTTAAAAACATCGATATCCATTTTTGAGTTTTGAAATACCTTAGTTCAAATCGTCAGTCTGACCGATTAAAAATAGGCACAATATTATTCAACACAAGCCAATCACCATGCCTTTGATAAAGTGCTAACTGGAGCGGAAAGCCCTAGCTAAAATTTGACATACTATACTGGTAAATTAATAATTTGACCATTTTATTTATTTCAGCTCGTTTTACAATTTTGTATTTTTTTTATTAAAAAAGTAAATTCGTTTATTTGGGAGTGTAGTGGTTTTAGCGATGAAACTTTAGAAACGCAATTAGTCATGCATAACTTACGCATGAACAGACAGAGAATAACTTTACCAATTTAAAACACATGACGTTTTGACTAGACCGGTCACTAATTCAATAAATTTATCAAACGTCGACTATTCAAATATTTTTTCTATTTAACTTTCATGTAAAATTTTTATAATGAAAAAATAGTTTTCCTTGAAAACATCATAAAAAAATAGTTTTAGGTAAAACACAAATCAACAATCGTGGTGTCTACCATCATGTTTCTAGTGAAAATACCCTATTTTATAATGGCGAAGCATGGGAAGTTGCATCAGGTGCCATCACACGTGTTGGAAATAATTTGGTTTCTGAAGCGACTGACTTTTGTGCTGGGGATATTGGTCGAGAAGTTTTTGGCCATGGTCTAGAACAAATGACCGTTGATATTAGTTGTGCAACTACTGATGAGTATGCAAATTCTAGGCTACAATTTCCATCAAATGATAACTTGATGCTGAAAAGTTTAAAAAAAACCAAGGAACCTGAGGTAGTTGAAGCAACAAACGGCGAAATTTTAAGAAGGTAATCGTTTAATAACTCACCGCCTACGTTTTTTATTTTACGGCAAATTTTTTTTCGCGAAAATAACGCCATGATGGCGACCTTTATTTTTGAGATAAACCAATTAGCGACAGTTGTCTCAACTTTAGACTTTCAAGGACAAAAAATTGCCGTAAACGAGAAAACTCAGGCTGTACTACAGCCGCTGTAGTATCGAGTGAAATATTTTAGTTAATACAGTTTTCATTAAAGGTTTTTCCATGAACTTTTACTTTCCCATGAGTATTTTTTGCAAGAAGAGTACTATTTTTATAGTACACCAAAAACAATTATAATAAAATAAAATATTCCTTTCATCTCCATTTTAATGGGGTAACTGTCGCTAAACGTTTAAAATTTGAGTTTTCCATGGCAAATTGCCGGAATAGTACGAATTGTTCGACCAAATAATGTTTATTCATTATTTCTGAACAACCACCTTTCATCCTTAAATTCGAAGGTCAAGGATGACTCATCCATTCAGAAACGAGCTTATTATATCGATCATGATGCCCGAGTAACTTAAATCTCTTATTCCCTATTATTTTAAAAGGCAAATGAGAGATTTAAGTTACTCAGGCATCATGATAGATATAATCCCAAAAATAATATAATCCCCAAGCTTGAACTGGGTGCAAATTCTGGGTGATGCTAAATGTTAACTCGGAGACTTTATACATGAATCTGTACCCAGACTAGATTTCCGGCAACTAGTGACCATTCTTATAAATCGAGCAAATTGAAAACAGAAAGTGGAAAACGTGACATACTGGAACGAGGTAGTGAGACCGATGAGCAATCACACGCGCTTTAGAAAAAGTGTGCCCATGTGTCCTCACATGAAGGGTGTTGCCCATTGGTCTCACCAGGTCCAATTTTTTTAATTGGATACATGTATTTGCTAAAAACTGTAAACAATACAGTTGTTTCGAAATTTTTTTTCTAGATTGTGAAAATTAAGGAAGCATTAGGGAGCCCTAATTTAGGGATTTGAACCAGAAACAAATCAAACCACAATTTGGAGAAAATTTAAGCAATTTCAGACCTATGAATATCGAAACTTCGACTTCGAATTTTAAAAAATTTCAGGGGTGTTGCCCATGGGTCTCATAGGTATGAAAAAATCAAATCCTGCGAACAAGAGTATGCCCATTGGTCCCTGCACTGGTTGCCCATTGCTGGTGTTTGCTCATTGGTTGCACCCACTGTATATTATTTTCATCCAAAAATTTTCGAGCAAATTTAAATAATACAGGATGTCCATTTTTTTTAAGAACGTCCGTTCGTTCTCACGAACGAGCGTCGCGAAGTTATGAATACTCCAGCCAATTGAAAATGCTTTGTTTATTTATAAGAAACAAATACTTAGAGAAAATTAGTGGTCATTCTGATTCATAAAATGAAATTGCTACTATCAAAAAAGCTATTGAAAAAAATAAATCAAACTTATTTTACTTGTATGTGCAGTAAAAAATCTATTGCATTAAAAAGTCTTCGGTCACCAAATTTGTGCGCCTCTATAATTTGAAATACTACAACGTAAAGATAATTCATTAAAACGTTAACACAGGGAAGCCCGGAGTGACGCACAACAATCAGGCAAGCGTACCATAATCAATTAACTCAAAAGAACGCCCGATGGAGGCCCAACGATTAGAAAGCGTACATGCAATGACAAAAATAAAAAAAGACAGAAGAAAACTCAACAAAAATTTAAAAAAAGAGGAGAATAATTGCAATTATTCAAGAGAAAATTTTGATCAATGTGGCACTCCAATACTTTGAATTATTGAAAACACTCTAAACTTAACATTAAAAATTCTTAAGGGAAAGAATGAATTGTTTGCGCCTCATAATATAATCTTAAGTTAACCAGCTAAAACTCACTTTTTACTTTGACTTTATATCAGGTTGAATTTTATTTTTTTGTCGGTGTTTCAAGCATCACTCAATTTTAAAGTGTAAAATTTTATAGTTAATTTATAAGGTAATAATCAGTTTGTATGCGTGAAACGACCGACAAAAAGATACAATTCAACCTTGTATAGTAAAAATAAAACCGCAATCATTATGCTAATTGTAATTGTTTTGAATTAACATTGAGGTTGCTGGATTGCATACTTATAATACTGTCTCAATACCTAAGTATACCAACGCGTTGCCGCTCTTAACATAGATATCTATGATTACAATTGTGTCTGAAGTGGGATACGAACGCCACGCCTCCGAAAAAGATTGAGTGATCTCTTCCATGGATGCCAAAATTTGACATAACGTGGGTCTAATTTTTCACTACTTAAATTATCCCTTTTCATAAATTTAGGCAACGATGCAGATCCAGTGTTTTAGTTTTTCCCTTTATATTTAATTAAGAGGATAATTGGTAATTTACCCGTAAATTCTTGTGCCTACTTCCCTATAGACTTTATTTCCGCAGAAGGATTGAGAGATCCTGTACGGTGAAGAGTTGCAGAGATAAGACTAGACTTTTTGTCTGAGTTTAAAAAAATACCCCATTAACGCCCCTACTCATAAAGCCATAAAGTGGCTTTCAATTTTTTTGAAACGACCTGAACAGACAAAATAATTAAAAAAGAAGTTGAAGGTTCAAATCGCGCCATAAGAGTTTGCGATGAAGCCGTTCGAAATTATATTTTATCCTACTTTTTTGGATTTCTTGAAATTTTTTTTATCAGCTGTTATCTCATAATTTATTTTTGTAAAAAGAAAGCCCAGGTTTTACTCTATTTTATATAATTGTAATATTGTATGACAAAAATCCTTATAGTTATTACCAGAGAAAAGTGTGAGTCCAACTCCGTTATTCTCATCAACCTTATAAGTCCTCAAAGTGTTGATATCTAAATTTAATATCCATAAAGTTTAAGTCGATGCATTTATGCAACAATGACTGACAAAATAAATTCACACGATGAGCTTAATATTTTTGGATGATAGAGCTTTCAAAAGTTGAGGCCATAAAAGTGCTCATGCCTCCAGGGGATTATCAATACTCAAAATGAGTAAAAGGGGGTTTAGACAAGAGTTAGTTGACTGGATTACTTGAGTTTATTCTTTATTATTCTCTAATTTATTTTCGGTCAGCGAAATCTCGTTGAATTACCCAATATTTTGCCCAATGTATTTCAATATTATATCCTATAATTAAATTCGACTTAGGTAAAAGGTTCTAAACTTTTCAATAAAAATTTTCAATTTCAAATACCACTTCAAGTCAGACACCAGTTTGTTAACATAGGATATATACTATTACATCCGGTGGAGGAATACCTAGTTATTGAGAGTATAATAAGTATGGCAATTTGAGTTTTCAATGAAAAAAATTGACAGAAGATTTTGAAGTCGAAAGCTTAATATAAAATATAGAACAAAGTACGGAGAGATGACGTGAGTTGTATTATGTAAAGCTAAAATAACAGTAATAAGAAAACTAGACAACATTGTTTTGTTAACTTTTTTGAGAAGGTTTTAATTATTAAAATTAAATAAGTGTCAAATAAAACATCGTAAGATAAAGAGAGATTTATGGAAATATACAGACGTGTTTCCATTTGGTATATCCCCCTTCACCTATCCGAATATTTGGGCGCTGTGTAGAAACGTAGTGTGTTTTTTCGAAGTGGACCCAAATATCCGGATAATGTGAAAGGGGATACTTATGATTCGCCGGATTATATAGTTGAGAGTCCAAATCTTCAAAACTGTGGGTCACTGAGTTATGACAAAGCTAGTTACTTATTGGTAGTTAGAACTGCCGAAGGCTCATAGTTGTAACTATCGAGCGATGAGTTTATTGCGAAAATTTGTCGTAAAATTTCAATAAAATGCGGGAAATAAGTTTTGATCGATGAAAAAATCGTCAAAATCGAATCGTAGACGCGGATATGCAAAAAAACGGTTAGATGGTACCGGTAAATCGGGCTATATTGGTTTAAAATAACTTTCCTAAAAAAAAATTGAAGAAAAAATCTCAAAAATACAGCAAAATCGTCTAATTGAAATTAACATATTCATTGTGGGTACTTTAAAATAATTTTTGGTATTTTCATTAAAAATTTTAATATAGCCGATTAAACTATCTTACCGCAAAAAAGCGCAAAAAAAAGCTGGCTCTACAATCCTTTTTTATTTCGTGCGCGTCTATTGGACAGCTTTATTGTCGATAAGGTTAACAGCATCTGTTAATCAAACTAATTTGGTTTTGAATTTTTGATGAGAGGAAATTTTTCCAAGAAAATACTCTCCGAGAAACATCTGTAAGAGTTGGAAATGATATGGAACCCGGTATGAATTAACTGGGTGCGTTCGCAGGGATCCGATTTTTCCCGGTCGAAAATTTTCCGACCCGGAAACGCAAAAAAAAAATCGACGACCCGAGCTGGGTGAAATTTTAGAAAAATCCGTATTCCCTGGCCGTTGTGATAAAAATGGCCCTTTAAAAATCTGATTTTCTGATTGTTAACAGTAACTACCGAAAAAAGATTTCAAGCTAAACTTAATAAATTTCCTGCCTGTCTAGCGGTCAGCAAAAATTAAGTCTTTAAGGGCGAAAGCCTATATACTACCCTTGACTGACCTCATTTTAATGTTTTTAAATTTATAATTAGTGAAAATAAGATAATCCGCTAAAGCCAGGAATTCATTTTAGGCCCCGTTTGTATATTTTTGTATAACTATAGTATAGTTTTCATCGTTTTCTAGATAGCCAGATATCACAAATACATAAAAAACAATGTTTATGATTAAATAGGAACAACGAAGGATCAGTTCAACATTGAACCTGGTTCCGTAAGGTTATATATTTCTGTATAAGAAATACATATTCAAATAAGTCATGACTTCCGTTAGTGATTTTAGAGATATTTCTAAAATGCAAATAATTTGAGACTACTGTCAACGCAGACAAAATTGTTTCCAGAAATTACAAAATATAATATAATAAAAAAAACCGAAAGTCGGCAATATTTAATTATAGTGATAACATTCTGCCATAAATTATTTGTCAGTTATTATAATATTCTTGCAATTTCCGTTTTGGAAAGTTATTAAAGACCATGTAAAGCCAGCCTTCAAAAATTGAAAAAATGTTTGAAAAATCGTTTTTAAAGATTCGATCACGTGAGAAGAAACGTGGTTATTTATTTTATCATTATTTGACTATCAAGCAAGTCAGAAAAATGCTTAAAGTATTCCTAAATTCACTTTAATCCAAACGACAAAAAAAGCTCTGACACGCAGCCTGCGCACTAGAGCGCCGCGAGTTCGCAAGCGGCCAGAGTCGCGAGTGGCCAGACTTGGGCTGTCTTTGGTTCGGGCCAGCATAAGACACATTTAAACACATTCAATAACACGCATAGCGTTTCAAGACACGAACCAGTAGTTGCAGATTAACTGTGAGAAAATATTATAACGTGACACAATCATCAGATCATTCAAAGTACTTGTAATTTATATTTATTTTTATTATTTAAAGCTGACAAAACTTTCTGATAAAAAGATTAGTTAAACGCATTAATTTACATCACACCATGGGTTTTCAAAAATCAACCAGATATCTTTACTACGTTCAAAAAATTTCGCTATGATTTCTATAATAGCTATATCATAGGTGATGTCAGAGCCTACCTCGTTATGATTCAAACTAAAATAACGGTGCTGAAGAGTTTAAGTCCGGAATTTTTTCATGGGGGGATTTTTGTCATATTTCGGACCCATTAAACTTAAATTAAGTGATTAAAGCCCTACTTTTTAAAATAATAGAACTAACCTATGCCTTCTAAATTAATATTATTAGTCACAAAATTTACTAAATTTAATATGCTTATTTAGAAATTATCAAAAATTTAAATTTAAGAGGGGTATGGTTAGGTCATGATAAAACCGTAACTATTTGTAAATCATTGCATATCGCCAATCTCGAATAGATAAACACTCATAAATGCCAGAAAGTGCCCAACCCCCAACCACAACCCATTATAAGTCGCAACAATCCATCTTTTCCTCAGAACTACTGAAATATTTATAAATAAATTATTTAAAATAAAATATTATCTTATGGTAAATATATCACACTTATTACACTTGGTTAGAAATGCTGTGGAGATCTCCTACTGCTTAACACCCTCCAAGGGCATAATATATGCCTTTTGAAGGCAAAGTACTTTAAATCACCAACAGTGAAGGAAAAATGATTGCAGACAACTTTCCTTCAGATTCATTTAAAATTCAACAATGTGAATCTGAAAATATTTTTCTAAAATTTTTTCGATACTTGTGTACAAATTTCATCAACGAGTTGATTAAAAGCCCGTTTTTCCGTTTTAACTTTTATTTTCGAAAAATAATTTTGAGAAAATTTGGAATTATAATTTAAATCACGTCAGTATATAGAAGTGTTGATACAATTTCGAAAATTATTATTTTTCTAGACATACTTGGAGCAGATATATTTTTTGGAGTGAAATTCAAAATATCCGATTCGATATAGCAGTATGGATGAACCTTGATATGTTTAAAAAAAAAATTTTGTGAAAATCATCCAGATTGATACACTTATACCATATTTGCTTCATATTGTAGAAAAAATTCAATAATTTATTCAGATCGAGAAAACTAACAATTTTTCTTAAAAAACGTGATTTTTCATGAATTAGTTGAACTAATTTAAAAAACATATTTTTGATTCCCGGAACAGATAAATCAATCAGACAAAATAATAAGTGAAACAGAGCACTGCGCAGTAAGAATCAACATTTGGATCCTTAATGGATACTGCTTAAACGTTTTTTCTAGAAATAGAGAACATAAAGTTTATAGAATATAATACCGCAATTTCATTTACTTTTCAACTTGAATCAATAAGGAAAAATTGAAGTGTTTGATTTCCTATAAGAATTTTCTGTAAACAAAAACTTTTTATCATGCTTGGAGGGTTAAATATACCTAGAAAAATCTCTAAGAGCAGATTTTCTAGACCAAAGGTGATAAAGGGATATAAATTTATCATATAAAGGCCAAAGATCAGCCCAAATATCTGGATTTTTTCAATAAAATTTTTTTCAGTCAGAAATAACCGTACTTAAGTAACTGAAAGCAATAATTTTACTGGCTTTCATTTTCAAATGGCTACAAGCGGCTGTAAAAAATTAAAAAATAACAGTCAGATATTGTAATAGCAGTCATTATAATACAGTCATCGAATAGTATTGACAATACAATCCATTTATCAGTCGTATGTATTACGGAATGAACACAACAATGCAAAATACAACTAAAAAGGTCAATGTTAAAAAAAGGGAATTGTTACTTTTTACTTAAAATTCCAATGTAAAGTTAATTAAATAGTGGAAAATAGAAACGTTGCAAATGAAGTTTGATTTATCAAATATCACATAAAATGCATATTAAATAAACTACATTATTACAGAGGCCAATAAACAATCGTGATCACGTTAAAAGTTTCATTTTCTAATCAGAAAATAATCTGAAATTAAAAAAAAATAATATTGTATTTTTTTTAAACTCCCTTGAATGAAAAATTTCATCAAAAAAATTGGTTGAAATCATAAGATTTAAATTAAATTTGTTAAATAGAAAATTAATTTCTCAAAAAGAAATTTCTACAATACTATAATTTATCAGTAAAGCCGTTTCGAGCAAAGAGAAATTTTAATTTTTTGTATTCACAATAACTTAAAACCTACGGAATGAATAACCAGCTTTCCACGATAAGTGTAGTTCAAGGAAGTTGAACTTATTTCTACACGTAAATATTATATAAAAACGAAAAAAATCCTGTCTAAAATGACGAAAAAAAAAATTCTCTACAAGATAGCTTAAAAACATTGATATCCATTTTGACTTTGAAATTCCTTATTTAAATCGTCTACCAAGTTCTAAAGGTTAAAGTATAACTTCCATTCCCATTAGGCACAAAGTCCAAAAAGAGTCTAAAAAATAACAGTGATATAATCTTTTGAGAAGCAAACACCAAGTGCAAAAAAGAAAGTAGATACTCCAGTAACAAATAAGTTTTCGACGTCCAAAATTGTCCTGGCAATTCCCCAGAGGTAAATGAGCAGTCATTCCCTAAGTTCGCAGCAGATGAGAGCCATGGTCCTTAGGGAGTTAAAATTGTCATAATCCACTGAATTTTCGAAAAAAGCTAAAAAACCTAAGATTAAATCTAAAAAAATGTTGGGCTCCAAATTAGATTAAATCGTTCTCAAAGATGAAAAAAAAAAGAAATAAAACAAAATAATTGAATATATTTTTATAAAAAGCAACGTTTCGAAAAATTTATTTTCAAAGTTCATAACCATCAACGAAATTGTTGTCTCTCAAAGTTGAACGAAGCATAATTAAGAGTTTCCATTGAAAACTTCCAAAAATTTTGTGTTACTACGATATTCTGCAAGTTCAAGTTTGGAAGACTAACAATTTGAAAGCTTAGTTATTAACCTTGATAATGTTTATTCGAAACGTTTGGCTTAAAAAATATAATATTTTTCTGGTCAGACCAAATGTGAAAAAAGAATTTAACATGGGACAAAACAGTTCTAAAATTCCCATAAAAACTGAAATAAAAAATTTCAATTTTAAAATTCCGTGTTAAAGTACTATAGCTACATAAATACACTAAGTTTTCATAAAACTGGCCTGAAACGAACTTCAACATCTCGGAAAATCACTTTTTGTCTCGACCATCTTGAACATCACGCGGTAAAGAAATTTATTTTTTATCAAAATTAGCAAAGGTGAATTTTTAACTGAAACCTAAGTGTGTTTTTTCTCAGCAATAAAGATCCAAATTCTGTCAATAACTGTTTTCCATCGACATGATGTGTCATTAATTGTGAGTTGCCATGTTCCATCATCGAAAGCACTCGTGTGCTGTGGCTTGTCCGTAAAATAACCGGAAGTTGCCAAAGAACCGTAAGACTCACGCACGGTAATGGTAAGGAGAAAAGTGATTTCGATACCAAAGTTTTGTGTTTGAAATTATATAGTTAAATATAAAAAAATGGTTAATAAAATACGCTACTGTTATATCCCGTACAATGCCATCGGCCGTTAAAGTTGAAAGGCATCGCCGTTAATGTTGAAATAATATATTGACAAAGTGTCCTAAATCCGAGTCTCTTCTCAAATAATATTTCTCAAAATTAATGACATTAAAGTTGTTTTTTATAAAATAACACCTTCGGTGAAAATTGAAAATTTCTTTAATTTTACAAGTTAGAACTCCAGTCTTTTTTGTGGATTTTACATGATCGTAATCCAATACGAGACGTCGATAAGACTTCTTACAATAATGAATTAGCTTTCGTTTGTGTGATTTATTTTTGTATTACTTTTGATATTTGGAGTTCAATTAAAATCAAATTTGTGAAAGAGTAATTCCCAAAAAAAATGGGGCCCCGGGAAAAATTTCTCTTACGTTGGGCCTTTATGCCAATTTTTCGCCAGCATTTTTTAAATTAATTCGGCGTTTAGAATAAAGATTCAACCAATTCAGTTCTGAATAGCTCAAACTGAGCCAAAAATCTACAAATGTCCGATTTGGACAAAATATTTTTTTCATTAATTATAAATTAGATATTTGTGCTTCAGTTGAGCCTATCTAAAATCTAAATCGATAATAGTTTCGAAAGCAGAATATATATAAATATTGGCTAAAAAAAGTGGCAAAAAAGCCCAAGCAAAGTACCGAATAGACTATATCATTACTAAAGTAATAATATAGTCATGAACTTTTGAATACCCCTACTTATATTTTCTTATTGTAAATTTCTGACGCAAGTAGCTCGAGCGCTCTAGTAACTAGAGTCTAGTTGAACTTCCTAAGTCAGACTTACAAATTGTAAGTTACAATATCCTACTTTCTAAATAAAGTTCGATTAAAACATTTTGGTGAGATAACTATGGCCGTTCGAAATGCTTACTTGAGAGATAACATACTTAGTGGTTTCCCTTATAAACAATAGATTTCTAAACAGTGAATTTACAAAAAATATCTTCCAATTGTGAATATAACTATTCAACAGATTATCAATGTTTGCTAAACTTAAATTATTTAACCTTGGAAACACAAATTAATTTTGAAAAGCTCGAGCATGCAATTTTCTGATTTAAAATGCAAATTGATTTATTAGGCATCTTGAAAATATAAAAATTAGTGTTTGATGCTAATCAACGTAATATTTAATCGTCCATTTAAGTATAAAAAGCCGATATAAAAATAAAATCAGATGAACTTTCAAAAGATTCGTCGACTTCAATCTAGTTTTTAAAAAACTGTAATGGGTTCAAAACCATAACACTTAATGAAGAACAAGACAAAATGTCGAACTTTCTATTTATCCAAACAAACCCCCGTTAAAATTAATCACAAAATAATCACGAAGTTAAAATCAAGCCAAACTTTTAAAATGTATTGCCGCGACCATTTTTATCGTTAATTTCTAAAAACTAAAAATTAGAAAAATATTCCGGCAGCAATGGTGATTTTTTATTCATCGAAAAAGTTTGAGTCCTTTATTAAAGAAGCACGCAAAATGCATTTGCAAAAATATAAGGACGCAACTGATATTTATAATTGTGCAGAAAGTGGTAAAACATGTGACAACCAAAAAATCTGCAAGATAATCAAATTGTTTTTTTGTTTCCAAATAACTCCCTGACTTCAAAATTTATTTCAACATGCAATACTTAACGTATTTTTGGATATTTTAACTCGTAGACTCGATTTTAGCCAACTATTGCCCCACCCTATTTATCGCAATTTTACGACGTTAATCATATGATGCAGTCAATTATAAAGTTACGATAACTTTGAAAACAAAAATACTTTGTGCGTTTTTATTGAAATTTTATGTATTACAGTCAGGCTTGTAAAGGGATGCAATGCCCCAGCCGATTTTCCAATCCTATCCCCATCCCCATGTTGTAG
>SCLH01000422.1:407763-437244 GCA_004367855.1 Oikopleura vanhoeffeni | reverse complement strand
AGCAATAGTTTCATATCAACATATCATGTTCAATAGCTTAAGAATAGATCAGCCAATTGCTATACAATTGAAAAAAACAAAAAAAATTTAACGAATTAAACGGCATTTAATGAAGGAAAAAAAACCCAATAAAGGCGAAAATTAGCCTATTACCGAAAAAGTGCAATAATAAGATAAATTAAACCTTTATTTATATTGTAAAGACTACGTATATATTAAACGTTCAATATGTTGCTATCGGCTCTGTCTAAATATAATTATATGTTTCCACAAAATCTCTTGTACAATGACTCTATTGTTGTGAAATATTTTATTTCTCGTTCAAGTAAGTGTCAATTCATTCATCGTATAACTTGAAAGACCACAAAATAATGGAAGGTAACTTCTCATGAAAATAGCAACTATGGTCAATATGTACTTAAAGGTCATTTAAGATGTCGAAATGATACATTCACAGGGGGTTTTTGCCTCTGGCGCCTTTCAGTACAGTTTGACCATAGTTGCTAATATGTCATCAAAAGTGACCTCCGATTCTTTTCCGCGGGAAATACAATTTAAGATGAACTTGAAATTGAGAGGTAATTTGATATACGAACTCTATCATTGGTCCTAATACGTAATTCTGAAAAAGTATCAATTACGTGTCAAAACATTTTGATGAACTTCAACGTTGTTTCAAGCTTTTTTCATTACAACAGAGAGTCCGAAAACAACCAGGGACAAAAATAATCAAAAAATAAGGTTTGAAATGATGTCATAAATAAATCCTTATTCTTGAAAAATAAGATCACGTGACCTTTGGAAAATATCATTATGTTCAAAAGTGTTATTAGCCCACAAATTTTTTGGGAGTTTGAGTACTATTTGGTGTACTGAACAAAATCTTATTTCTTAATGAAGTCACGTGATCGGTTTTTGAACTTGGTGTAATGAAAAAAAGTCTTAAAAACTCCTAAAGAACACTTCTTATTTTCAAAAAGTGATTAAGCATTTTTTTTAAAAAAAAACGACTATTTTGACCGACTTATTCATAAATATAACGGTCACGTGTATCATTTTGGCTTTGGTGTAATGGAAAAAAGTCTTGATTTTTTTGATACGAGAAAAGTTTATTTGGTGATTCGAAAATATTTTTGCAGAAATAAGTACTGTAATACAGTAAAAAATTTCAAAAAACGCACAAACGATTCATTTTTTAAAGTTAATCATATAACTTTATAACTGATCTGTCATTAATGTTAGCGTCGTAAAACTGGATTAAATGGTGATGTCACTACTTGCCGAAATCGAGTCTACGAGTTATAATGAATTGTAATAGATGCAATGTTTGAGGGTCTCATGAAGGGGTGTCGCGCATTTAAGGCTTTTTAATGCACCATTGTGGCAAAAGTGCAAAACCGTTGGACCAATATACTTTGCATCCTAAGAAAAAAATCGAAAGTGATGGATGGCTTGTCCAAATCAGAATCCTATAATAATTAGTGCAAAATACTGTTTTTTGTTGTTCGAAGCCAATCAAAGATTTTTTCAAACCGCTGCGTACCACTGTCGACGTTCTGTCCGGTGAATTAAGGTCATAAATCATTGAAACTTAAAAAAAAAACCCCAAGGGGGAAAAGGTAAAAGAAAATAATAATAACATTTTTTGAAAAAAAAAAATGAATTCCGTCAAGTTTGTAAGCACGTTTCTGATGGACGGGCATCCGTCACTTGATTTTTTTAGGGATGCAAGAGTTCGTTAAAACCTATCAGAGATGAGTGATATTTGGTTCAACGATTGTACCTTTTGCGAACAATGACATTGAAAAACCCTGGATGCAACGACCACCTTAAAAAGAGTGTTTTTTTGATTTCTTAAAAAACATTTTTTCAACATTTCAGGTTTGCTAGGACTAAAATGAAACAGAAAAACAATCTCTTAAGACGGCCAATAAAATCGATAACCACGTTTTATTTTAAACTTCTTATTCAATATCATTTGAAGAAATAATTCCTTCATATTTTCATTAATTCAGACGACAATCCATATTGACTCTTGATGGCCTGGTCTGAATGTATGCCGAAATGAAAAGGTCAAATAGATTCGAAACGGAAACATTTGGTGATGATGAAGTTTATTCATCGGAAAATGCATATTTAATGCCAAAGGTACAAGCAAGTGGAATGGGAAATATATTTCGATGTATCGTTATAAGTCGGATCAATTGATTCTGAGCTAACATGGCTCTTTATGGAAAAAGTTTGGAAACTTTTATACAGGGGACCCGACAGCCGGCCCAATAATCGTCAAAACTACGCAGTTTCACGATTTTTAGCTTAAATTCCTGCCTGCAATTATCGCCAAAATGCGTGGGCGTCTGAAATTTTTATTAAAATTACTTTCGAGTGCGTTATGAATGACGTCACATGCATTTTTCAAATCGATTATTTAATTTTTATTCAATTGAACCATTTGTAAATTCCTTATAAATTAAAGCCTTTTCCAATTTGACGTCATTTCGAACGCGACACGTTTTAACTTTTGTTATCTTTTTGTCCCACTCGCCGAAATGCCCATAGCGGATTTTTGAAATAAAGTTTTCCGCGATATTGCCTTGATAGTTTTTGAAAAACTTAAATAATGTGGTTTGGTGGAAAATACTAAGGCCAAATTAAAATAGAAAAATGTTTTTTTGGAAGTAAGCTTAAGGGGTTAGCAGCGAGTGGCATGACGGCGTCAATTAATTAACAAAATAATTAAGTCAGTATGTTTTTATGCTATTATAGTTAGCTGAAGCCGATATAAATGGCTTCAGCTTGAAAAATAATTTTATTCATTTTAGGAAAAGATTTGAGTTTGAGTTTTCATTTTTGAAAATCGTAAAAATTTCAAAAAAATTCAAACTATGTATGGAAATTTTCCGCATTTTTGTCCACATTTTTTCTGATGTTTTTTTAAATGTAGAATAAAACTAAAAAATAGCCACCTGTAACGTTTTTCATGCAATGTCTAGGCTGTTATCGTCTTTTCGTTTACTTTACCACTGATGATGAGTTCTGAAAAATCGGAAAAGTAATTTTGTAGAGATGAAAATAAAAATTTTGCTCGGTCAGAATTTTGAAATTTCGAAAGAATCTCGGGTTTTTGAATTGGCCAATAAATCGACTTTCTTTAAATGGAATAACTAGGGATACAACGTGTTTTAAAAGTTGTGAATTTCAACAGCAAAAAATTAAATTTTTTTGTCAGTATCGAGAAGATAATAACTGGTTTAAAATAAGGCAAAATTGTCGATTTGAAAATTGGCTCATTTGGCAAAAAAATTTAGAAATTTGTTTTTGCGGACGGTGCTCTAAATACACTCAAACGTGCTATTAACAGCCTAGGCGCACAGTCTATGGAAAATCTATTTCAAAAAGTTCGCAAATATAGTTATGGGCCAATACAAAAACAAAAAATGTGATTTCAAGAGAAAGATACGTTCTTGCGGTCAAAAATACTAGAAAATGAGTGAAAGACACTTAAATCGAAGCTTATTATATAGACACATATATAAGTTCACCATCAAACAATATATTTAGGAATTAATCGATATGGCTTCTTAAATAATAAAAATGTCGAGTTTTGAGAAACATCAATCATTTAGGCATAAAATTTGGAAAATTTTTAAAGGAAGTCATAATAAACTCAAACGTTAGCTATTCAAGACGACATTTTCCACTTGAAAATAAAATTCGAGCTTTTGTCAAAAGTGTTGCTCATGCCCTCACACTGTTGCCCATTGGCACATTTGATTAAATTTTGGCATTAATTTTTGGTCTAATTTTGGCATCAAATTCGCTTAAAAGGTTGCATTGGCTCACCACTGTATGACACAAACTTGAACCGTACCTACGATTGTTGATCGTGCAAGGAAACAGTTTTGGTGTAATTTATTTAATTTAAAGTTCTCAGGATGTGTTCTAGTTCACTGGCTTGTTTAGAACCGTTAAAATATAGGCGCTAATTCCAACTAAGTTGAAAATTCGCTCGTCCATGTCCCTAGGGAACGATACCACCATTCCCATTAGCCAACAAGTAAATAAAAATCGTATTTTATAAAAATTTTAGAGATGGATTCTTTTTTGCGTCTGAGCAATAATGACCCGCCATTTTAGCGACCATAACAGAAATGTGCTCAGGGGCTTATTTTTAAACCTTAAAATTGAATTCTCTGGCCGAAACTTTTATTTTTGATGATATGTAATGTACCTCAGGAATCCAGCTTTTGTAATATTAAGGGAAAGAGAACGTCGCAACGAAGTTTTCTATAATTTTTCATTTTAAAACACGAATCCGCCACGCAAATGAAATTTAAAAATTTAAAAAATGGCATTTTCGATCAAAAATATTGAGATTGGAATTGACACAGAATGAAATAAATTATCACCATTTCTCATTGACACGCCTATCTGTTCGTATTAAGAATCCAAGGTGGTCGAAAAGTCCGATAACAGCCTATGCATGTACATATTTTCTGACGCTGTTTGAAAAATCTATGATATGTATTTGGTCAGTTTTGTCGATTTTTTGAAAAATTAATGAAAATTTTCGCGCAAATAAGTCAAAATGTTTTTATATGTGGTTTTTTGCCTCTCCACATAAAAAATCAGCAGAATCATATATTAAAGGTTTGGTATATAAATATGATTTCACTAATGAGTTGGTCGCTGCGGATTTCATTTTAAACTATCGATGGAAAATTTTAGACGCTGGTGGTACAGCTCGATAAGGTGCATTTGGCACAAATATTGAAAATTTTATGCTGGTCAAAAATTCAAATAAAATTGGGGTGTAATGGCGCATTTCTTTAATAGTGAGAAAATTTTTTTAATATCAAAAGCAATGAAGGTCAATTTTTTATCTCAAAAAAGTTGTTTCTTACTTTTTGCCATTTGACCATTTTTCATGGGAAAAAAATTTATATCAAAGGAAATTTTTTAATAGCAACGTAAAAAAAGACTTTTAGCGCAACCTGACACGACAATGTCTGAATTATTAATAACGTTTAAAAAAAATCTGTAGTCGAGGTAGTTGAAATGGATGCCCCATTGAAAGGCTTTTTTATATTTCCCAGATAAGTAGTATTTAGAAAATAAAAAACAAAATAGAAACGTTTGCAATGGTACATTTAATTGAAGATAAAAATAAAAAAATAAATTTTCACATTTTTTTTCTTCATTTAAGGCTCTGAAAATGTACGAATCTGCAGACTGTATGGACGCCTTAGAAAAATAAAGCGAACGCACAGGAAATTTTCAAGTAATCTATTGAGTTCCGTAGTTAAATTGATGGATCAAGGTCAAGCGAATATTGTTTCTGAACGGTACTGATAAAATTTACAACACTTGCTTGTGACCCACCGGTTTGTGCCATTTGTCAGCCAATTAATAATATTTTTTTCAAAAAAATCTATATAAAATTTTCGGGTGTAATAGGCTACTTTCTTTAAAGTCAGAACAATTTTTCATAATTATAAACTCAGTTGAGGTCAATTTTTCCTAAAAGGCTGTTCTCTTTTTATGGAAAAAAAAACTTTTCATATTAGAGAAATTTTTGCATGTGGATAATGATCTCCCACTATTAGTGATTACAGATCCCGAATATGTCGAAGTTTTATTTAATTCAATTATTGAAATTCAAAAAATCCCACATCGGTCAAGTTTGGAAATGGATTGTAATGAAAGGTTTTGATATTTTAACAGAATTCTAATGTTGCGAAATTAAAAATATAACGTTTGGCAGAATGAACACTTTTATTGAAGATAAAAGTAAAAAAAAAATTCACGTTTGTTTTTCTTTCATAAATCACTCCGTAAAAATGTACCAATGCTGCACAGTCGCTGTTCTAACCCCCTAAGGCCTCGGTGCATTTTGAAGGATACCGATATGGCTCTTGATAAAACGTTTTACTGGATTGATAACCCAATTTCTTTCCTAATATACCATGAAAGGATGATTGATAACCAGGCAACTTTTGTACAACAGAATTTTTCGAATTCCTGCTTTTTTAGAAAATTTTGAGTTCGAATGAACTTTTCGAATTCGACAAATTATGAAAATTTTGAAAACACTTCGAACATGATGAAAAAATGCTTATTTATTCTTCTTCAAATTTTTTTACAGTATTGTTTTAAATCACGAAAAAAAATCTGCAAAATAGCCATGTTAACTTTTTCACGTGGTGACCTATGGTCATGACAACATATTTTTATCTGCTATAGAAATCATATGACATTTTTTGGAATGTTCGGTCGAACTATTTGGAAATATATGAAAATTTTCCCCATTTCCTTGTCATAATTTTCAAACGAAAGTTTCTGGAATCCTAAGTGAAAATTTTGGATGGCAACTTTCACTATATTTACATATTCTTCGTTTGTTCTTCGTCTTTTAATCCTGAATCATATGTTTTTTATCGAAAAACTACGGATCGGCAGAAATACTCCAAGGCCCTACTCAAATTATCCGAATAAAAAAATTTATCAACTCAACTTTGCGAATTGCATAGCGACCATCCAACGTTTACAATGTATGTTATTTAACTCATTGCAGAAAACTATTTCTTGATGTGGTAAATTTGTTTTTTTCACATCTTTAAATTGTTGATTTTGACGGTAAAAGCTATAAAATAAATTTAATAAATCCGAGTCGAGTGTCGAAAGCGTATTTTAGGGCTTGAGTAACAAATAAAAATATAAATTTTACTGTTTATTGAAGACACCATGGAGCAAAACGCGGTTTTGAGTGTTTTTCAAAAGACGATTATACAAAATAATCAATTGAAATTCAAATATACAAGTAAGCTGAAAAGGGCAACTGTGTTCGAAAGTTTTTATTCGAAAAATTGAGTGGCAAAAAGTTCCGATAAAACAAAAAAAAATGAAAAAGTGCAATCTGTCAAAATGCAAGACGTAGCCTTAAGGGGGTCGTGCATTTGACAGAATACGGATATGCGCGATATGGACTCTTGATGCAAAATTTTTACTGGTTTATATATCTTCTCAATATACCATCAGAATTGCTTTATAACGAGGCAGAACTTGTAACTCAAGAAATTTCGAATTATTGTTTGAGAATTTTGACTCGAAATTAAACTTTCGAATTCACAAATTATGAGAAATTTTGAAAAAATTCCGAACATTATCAAAAAAATGCCTTTTTCAAATATTTTTTTCATTATTTGTTTCAAATCAACGAAAAACATCTTCAAAAGTTGCACTTTAACTTTTGTGTAGGTGAACATATTTTTCCTATCATTGAACAATCACATAATGCGACTTTTCGGGATTTTTGGTCGAAACGATTGAAATATTTCGAACATTTCCTCATGTATAGGTTCAAAATTTTTTTAAACTTATTTTTTTTGTGGATATTACCTGGAAATACTGAAGAATAGCTACTTTAATAAATTCAAATATGTTCTCGTTTTGTTTTTCGCTCTTGTTTACTCGAACATACTTTTTTGATTGAAAATACGGTTGCGCGAAATCTAGTTAAACACGTTTGACACCTTTGAATAGAAACGTTTCTAGGTTTTTCAAAAGGAAGATTTTAATAAAGTAAAAAAATAGATCTGAAAAAAATCAGAGTATACAAAGTGAAAGTCAAAAGGGCAACTTTACGTAAAAAAGTTTTAGTGAAAATTGAAGTGGCAAAAAGGTTTCCATCAAGACAAAAAAAAATTGAAAAGTGCAAATGCTGTCAAAATCAACTCGACCCCTTAATCCGTTGCGCATAAGGTGAAGAGTCATAAAACTCTTCGGATTCGATCACAGCGCTATAGAGAAACCCTTTATTTTCAAGATCCTTAGGGTTGGAAAAAGATATAAAATCAGTTTTTCTCGAAAATTTGAAAACAAAATTCTACAACCTTCTAGTTCCAGTGGAACTCATAATATCAGAAAAAAATTCCTTCAAGATAACTCACAATTATTTTCACACAAAGATCAATTGTAAAAAGTTTGATTAGTTATTTTGGCAATTTTTCAACTACTGTTTCATTTATAATACATTGTATAAAAGGTCACTATGATGGAATTGTAGAACAAGGCAAATCCGTCACCGACCGAGTACCTATGCGAAGAAGTTTACCACAGAACAGAATGATGAAAATGGAGAAATCCAGTGAATTCAAACATCAAATTCTGTGGAGTTCATTTTTAACATGAACTCCATTTACCGCGACTGAATATATTTTTGAAGATTCTATGCATTTTCTTTATGGTATTCTGAAGTTATGGGAGTTTTTATGGATAGTGATATTACCTGACGTTCTTTCGATTCTTGTCTTTATCGCAAGATTCTGAGACGACCTTGATCGACCTAGAAGGTAACGAAAAATTGTTCAAATTGGAAGATATTTATGAATTTTTTTAAGTATTTTTTTCAAGTTAATCACTGTAGCGTGATTCTAGACATAGGACTTGGCGATTTTATTTTTATTGTTTTTTATTTTGGAAGCCTCAATGAACGTTAATAAATTTTTAGTTTTTCATCATAAAAAAATTTGAATTTTTTTCGAAAGCACAATTTGGACAAAAAGAGGAGCTAAACTGATCCGCGTCTTAAGGGGTTGTATAGGCTGGAAAGACTTTTTCAAAGGCTATAACTTTTTATTCCTCGATAAACAGCTCAAGAAAGGTAGTTGGTAATCCCATGGACACATTTAACTTCGACTTTTCATAGATGTTCGACCAACCGTAAATGGAGTGCCCAAGAGCAAAAAAAACTTTTTAAAATCGTATTTTGTTTTGTCGTATTTCAAAACATGAATTTTACAGAGAATGTATTTAAATAAACAAAAAAAGTATTGTCGTTTTTCCTCATTTTCACTCTGAATGCTTCAAATACCGATAAGTGTTCGGTTTTGGTCATTTTGCACATCAATTTCATCATCAGAACATTTTTCGGAGACAATTTGAAAAAAAAGAGCCCGAGTTCAAATTTCTGGCCCTTGACTCCAGGACAGTTTGAAAAATTTTTTTGAGTCAAGTGTCAATCGTATCAAATTTTCAGTAAGTACGACTGATCGCACATCATGTTTCTTGGACGGATTATAATAGGCAATATAGTACCAGTTTCGGGTGCGCAAGAGCAAAAAACATTTCTCATGTCAGACACTAAAAAAATTTCAATACTTTTTTTGAAAATTTTAATTAAATTTTTAACTAAACCAGGCACTTGGATCAGAAATCGTGAAATTAAGTTGACGCACTACCAGTCAATAGATATAGCCCTGCTATACACCCTTAAGTGGAGTGGTTGTCGCTGAAGTTCCTGTTTTTGATGGCGGTTTGTATGGCTTAACTAGTCAAAGCTGAAACGAAACTTTTTTTAACGTAAAGAATCAACTCTCTTTCGAATATTTCACAGCATTTTCACATGAAGTTAGTAACCTACAAAAACACTAAGAAGTTTCTTTCCGTCAGTTTTCATCATTTTCATTTAATTTTTGTTCAGTCCAAAATACCAATACAAAGAATATCTAAGCGTTTTTTTGAAATTTAGCTTTTGTAGGACAAAAACTCAAAAACTTTAAAATACAAAATGAACATCGGAGATTTTAGAGGCTTTTTTCAAAAGCCTACCCTCCGCCATTTTGCATAAAAATTTCCGTTTAATTACTTATAGTGAAGCCAAAACAGTTAACAATAACTTGAGCGTTTTTCGAAATTTTGATCAAACTTTGTTCTGGAGGCATATGAAGTACGATAATGTTTCATCTTTGAAACTCAAAGCAGCTTACTCCTCCACATTTATTATTTTTTGTTTATTTTTTGAGTCCAAGTTCTGGCAAACCACTATCAAACAATAATCAGAGTCCTTTTTTTCAAAATTTTGCTTTAAAACAAAAAAATGCGAAAAGACCTGAAAATAGAAATCTCCACAGAATTGGTCGAAAAAAATTGTCTGTTAAAAGCAGAAATTTCAAAAGGCTTGATTGGTTGATATTGCTTTCCGAACTTACTCAAAAATTAGAAAAAAACATGTAAATTGTAGGAGGAGTAAGCTTTTAAGGGTTCTTTTTTTGAAGGTTATTAGTGGTTGTTGGGGGCGGTTGGGGGGCCCCGGTAGAAAAAAAAAAAATTGAGATTTTATCATATTATCATAAGTGTTGAAATATTTTTTTTCAACACTTGTTCCACGTCAGAAGTTTAAATAATACCACTCTACCAGAGTTATCAGAAACCATTTATAAAACTTCAAAAACCAGCTTAATCAGCGACAACCACCCCTAAAGACAACATAAGATATTGTTGAAAGGGCTCATGGTTGGTTATGTACACTTTCCATAAAATTTAGTAATTTTCACAAAAAAATGAAAATTTTGTTATCCACAGCTAGATTTGAATTGAAAAATGCAGACACTAATTTATAGGTAAACACGGTGGCGGTCATGAGGAAAACTTTGGTGTCGAGCCGGTAAGTGCTGAGTTTAATTCATTTTTAGGGTGTATGCATGAACGAGGCTTGCCGAGTTTTAGTATTCCAACATGGCAAAGGGGAGAAAGATGCCTATAGTTGAACATAAAAAGCCTTGCAAGTATTCACAACGTTCAATTGCTGTAATGATCGAGGCAAAAACTTAGGTCAATTATTCCTGTGGTACAGACAAAGGAATGTACCAAGCGAATCAACTTGAATTAAGGAATATTTTATCAAATGGGAATCACATATTACGTTCGCGTTTTGACCCTTAGTTTAACCTCCGAGGCGTGAAGCCTTTTTGAACGGCTCAAGCACTGTGAATCATGCAAAAATATGGAAACAAATCCCCGAAACTTCTCGTCATATCTTTTCCAAATTTAATAATTTGAATCTATAAAATAACCTAAATTTTTTCGGATAATAGTTCAAAGTTTTAGGCGAGTTGATTGAGAGGCGAGTTTTTGCGTTAAGTCGTACTTCCGAAGAAATAATTTTGCGACTTGAAACTGAAAATAAAGTTAAAAAGCAGTTTGTTAGGAACGTCTTTGAGTCCATTTGGCAAAAAAAATTTACATTCCAGGAGTCTGGGGCGAAAATTGTTTTCTCATACTAGTAAGTGAAATTTCAAATCTTTATCGATATTAGTATAAAAAATGAATTTTTGACATAAATTTTAATTTGTGTGACAACATGCCAGAAGTGGTAACTCTTACACATATATAATTTGCCATAACTCCCGTATGTCTTTGCACCATTCGTGTGCAATGCTTTTTAATCGCAATTTTAGGACCTAATCATGTAAAATAAAAAATTCAAAGTGATAGGATCGACTGATTGGATAAGTGACTTTTCCGTTTTTTCGAAAATTTTTTACTGTATTACAGTACTTAGTTTTGCAAAGAAAAAAAATCAGAAAAAAATTTAAGACTTTTTCCATTAACCATAGCCCAAAAATGATCACGTGACCGTATATTAGAAGGAATATAGGTGATAAAAATAGTAGTGCTTTTTTTTAAAAATTTGCTTAAGATTCAATTTTTTAAAAGAAGTGAAATGGTTCTTAGAATTTTTAAGAGCCTTTTTCCCGTTACACCAAAAGTCCAAATAACGTGACCGTGACTAAAATTAGGAATAAGGTTTAGTTCAAGTAACAAATATTGATCAAATACGCGGCCGAAAATTTTTGGGCCAATTACACCTAATCAAGAGTTTTGAAACATAATAATGATTCTCCAAAACGTACGTGATATATTATTTTGAGAATAAGGATTAATTTATCAATATTCCCAAACCTTATGTGGATTATTCGCACGTGATTTTATCGACTTTGGTGTAATTGGAAAAAAGTCTTAAAAACGTTTGCAGTTGACACTGGAATTTTTTGACAGTAATTTGAGTACTTTTTTAAATTACTGTACTAGTTTTTTTTTTTAAAAGTACTCAAATCATGAGCGACACCTTATAAGAATCGCACGCCTTCTAAGCATTTATTGCATTTGAAATTGCCCGGTTACATATGAGCAGTTCTAGAAGTCAACCCGACATAAGGTAACATAAAATGGTAAGCGACAGAAAGAAGAAAGAAATAAATGTCCACCAAATAAGAGTCATTTACTAAGAATTTGTTTAAACATTCAATTTTTTGCAGATTAAACATACCCAAATTGGTGAGTTTAAATTTCAATTTCAAAGTCAAATAACAAATCGTTTATTTGGCACTGTTTGTCAGAACGGCAATGGAAAGAGTTTTATTTCCTTATTCCATTTGATGACTTTTTATAAAAAATTTTGAAAAATGTTTTTATAGGACAGTAAGGAAATTCTTGGTATAAATATAATCAGGATAAATGTATGTTGATAAAGAATCGTCAGTATTGCTTGATTCGAATGCAACACAACGGATGGTGCAAAGGCCTGAGGGTCCAGAGATTGTTGGCATACGGAGTTAAATTGTAATATCATCAATAATTTCATTAATCAAATGAGAAAACTAACAATTTTTTCTTAAAAAACGTGATTTTTCATGAATAGGTTAGAACTTTTAAAAAAAATATCTTTTGATTCCAAACAGATAACAATCAGACAAAATTATTGTGAAACAGAGCACTGCGCAGTTAAGAATCAACAAACATTCCTGGAACTCCTTTAAGGGAGTACAGGTGTTAAACGTTTTTTCTAGAAGAGAACATAAAGTTTATAGAATTTGGATTTTTTTTTTCAAGTTGAAACATAAGGAAAAATTGAAGGTTTGATTTCCATAAGAATTTTCTGTAAATCAGCGCTCAAAGTAGAGCTCCTGCAAAGGCTCTGGTGCCTCCGCGGAACTTTTTTCTGTGTTCCAAGGTTAAAACGCCTATTGCAGCGCCCTTATGTTTAGACCGAAGGTCCAATATGAAGAGATTCGGTCGCCAGATAATCTTTATCACTTTTGGTTAGAAGTCGTAGCCATATGCTTTTACGTGTGATTTTAACGTTGTGGCTAGCATCTAACCAAAAAGTGATATGGGATATAGGATTATGATGCCTTCATAGAAAATATTTTTTCGGATTTTTACTTCGAAGTGATAAATTTTAATGTCTCTGATTATTAGTATCAATATATATGTATGGACCGATATAATAATGGTCTATATCCGCTTCTATATTGGTAAAATTTCCATTTTAGACCACCCCAAAAGGCACCGAGTGATTGGCAATCATTTTTTAAGAGCCAGCTCTTCGAGCGTCAAAACCTACGCTCGGGAGTAATTTCAAACCACACAGTCGTCAGACTCTTTAATCTGGTACCTCATTTTTGCTCGCCGCCTAACCATATTTATAAATAAATATATGTATGACCATATGAATATGGTCCAATCCCTTAATTACATATATGGTCCATTCCTTTACTACCAAGGAACTTTAGTAGTGAAATATGGTGTGCCAGACCGTTCAACATTTCGATGTTGAAAACGAACTCATGCCGATGATTCTTAGATAGAAAATGTCCCCAATTATTTATAAAAATCTTACCAAAAAATAATGAATGCCGTAATCATAAAGTTTTGAAAAAAAAAATATAGAAAGTGGTTCGATTTCGTGATAAATTATTTGATTTACTCTGAATATGTACGGTTCACACAAAACCACGTCAACAGATAATTAAGTCATTTTAGTCACATTCGCTAATTGATATCGGCGTGGATTCAAGTACGAGATGCTTTAAACAGTCCTTCAGCTAGAAACTTGAATCATGAAGACTCAGACGTTCAAATTCTCAACAATCACATACGAAGATTGTGGTCACATGCACAGTTAGCAAAGTACCATTCTGTCATGGGTAAACTTTAAAGAACTAGCTTAATATTAGACGTTTCGATCAATTTTTACATTTTTAGCGTTATTTAGAAAAAAGACCTCTGAGTGGGCCAAACTTAATCAAAGTAATCTGACATTGTAGAAATCAAAATGGTTCAGAATACTTCTGATAAGTTGAGGCCACTCAGAGGTCTTTTTTGCAGTTGCAGATTGCTAGTGAGAGAATTTTAGATTTAGAGAACAGAAAGTCTGCCAGATTTTCCGGTGGCGTCTTATTAGTTAACGATGGGATCTTACTAGAGAGTTCTAGGGCTACAGTCTTAGGCTTGCCGTGTCGTAGCCGAGTTAATCTTAATCGTCTAAACTTCTCCGGTTTGCAGTGTAAAGTGTGTTATTTCAATGAAAATATGTTATTTAACACTTTAAATTACAAGCACCTATAATTTTTAGTTTAAAATTTCAAGAATAAAAAGCATAAAGAACTTTCATTCTGAACGAATTACTTTTATTATTTAGATCATCCATAAATTTTACTGTGACCTAACGAATATGTAAATATCGAAATAAGGATTATAAACAGCCTTTCCGGCGAGTGTTAAAAGTGAGGTCGTATTAATCAGACCTCAAGAACCCACTTGGCTTGGCTTGACGAGCAAGAGAGCTTTGACTCAAGCCAAGCAGAGAACCTTGCTTGAAATTAATCAACCAGTTGTTTTGCTTGAGTCAAGCCGCTTGACGTTGTCTTGATTTTCTAGCCAAGTTTATGGGCTTGACTATAGGATACGTCACCTATACAGATTCAAATCTATCAGGTGAACTTGAAATTGAAGGTAATTTGATATACGATACACTATATACGGTAATTTGAAAAAGTACTCAAATTACGTCATAAACATTTATTGATGAACTTCAAACGTTTTTAAGACTTTTTTTCATTACACCAAAGTCCTAATAAAATCACGTGACAAAATAATCCAAAAATAAGGTTTGAAATGTGTCATAAATAAATCCTTATTCCTTGAAAAATAAGATCACGTGACCTTTTTGGAAAATATCATTATGTTCAAAACTCTTCAATTAAGTGTTTATTAGCCCACAAATTTTTTGGGCGTAATTTGAGTACTATTTGTGTACTTGAACCAAAATCTTATTTCTTAATTTGAAGGTCACGTGATCGTTTTTGAACTTTGGTGTAATGAAGAAAAAGTCTTAAAAACTCCTAAAGAACATCTTGGCTTATTTCAAAAAGTGATTTAAGCATTTTTTGAAAAAAAACAGTACTATTTTGACCGACTTCATTTCATAAATATACGGTCACGTGATCATTTTTGGGCTTTGGTGTAATGGAAAAAAAGTCTTTGATTTTTTTTCTGATCACGATGAAATGTTTTATTTGGTGATTCGAAATTATTTTTGCAGAAAATAAGTACTGTAATACAGTAAAAAATTTAAAAAAAAACGCACAAACGTCATTTTGTCTTAAAGTTAATCAATAACTTTATAACTGATCTTGTCATTAATGTTTCAGCGTCGTAAAATGCGATTAAATGGTGAATGGTCACTACTTGCCGGAAATCGAGTCTACGAGTTAAAATAAGTATTGGTATAGATGACAATGTTTGGGGGCTCATGAAGAGGGTGGTCGTCGCATTTTAAGGCTTTTTCAATGACCAATTGTTGCAAAAGTGCAAACCGTTGGACCAAATATAATCTTGCATCCTAAAAAAAAACCAAAAGTGATGGATGGCTTGTCCAATCAGAATCCTATAATAATTAGTGCAAAATACTGTTTTTTGGTTGTTCTGAAGCCAAATCAAAGATTTTTTTCAAACCGCTGCTACACAACCTGTCGACGTTCTGGCCGGTTAATTTAAGTCATAAATCATTGTACTACCTTAAAAAACCAAGGAGAAGATACATTTTGAAAAAATAATTCCGTCAATTTTGTAAGCACGTTTCTGATTGGACGGGCCATCCGTCACTTTGATTTTTTTTTAGGATGCAAGAGTTTCGTTTAAACATATCAGAGATGAGTGATATTTGGTTCAACGATTTGTCCTTTTGCGACAATTGACCATTGAAAACCCCTTGGAATGCAACGACCACCTTAAAAAGATGTTTTTTGATTTCTTAAAAAACTTTTTTCAAAATTTTCAGGTTTCTAGGGACTAAAAATGAACAGAAAAAAAAATCTCTTCAAGACGGGCCAATAAAATCGATACCCACTTTTTAGTTTTAAAATTTCTTATTTCAAATCATTTGAAGAAAATAATTCCCTTCATATTTTAATTAAATTCAGGACCGACAAATTCCAATATTGGACTCTTGATGGCTGGTCTGAAATGTATGCCGAAATCGAAAAGGGTCAATATATCGAAACGGAAACATTTGTGACTGATGAAGGTTATTCATGGAATATGCATATTTATCCAAAGGGTACAAGCAGTGGAAGTGGGAAATATATTTCGATGTATGCGTATCAAGTCGGATCAGCAATTGATTCTGAGCTAACATGGCCTCTTTATGGAAAACAGGTTTGGAAACTTTGTATACAAAGGGACCCGACATCGCCGGCCCAATATCGCTCAAAAAACCTACGCAGTTTCACGATTTTTAGCTAAATTCCTGCCAGTGCTAATATCGCCAAAATTGCGTGGGCGTCTGAAATTTTTATAAAAATTACTTCGAGTGCGTTATGAATGACGTCACATTGCATTTTTCAAATCTATTATTTAATTTTTATTCAATTGAACCTATTGTAAAATTCCTTATAAAATTAAAAGCCTTTTCAAATTTTGACGTCATTTCGAACGCCGACACGTTTTTAATCTTTTGTTATTATTTTTGTCCCACATCGCCGAAAGTGCCCAATAGCGCCGATTTTTTTGGAAAAAATCTTTCCGCGATATTGCCCCCTTGTAGTAGTTTTTTGAAAAACTTCAAATTTAATTTGTTTGGTGGGAAAATACTAAGCCAAATTAAAATAAAAAATTTTTCTTTGGAAGTAAGCTTAAGGGGGTAGCAGCGATGTGGCAGACTGGCGTCAATTTAATTTAGGAAAATAATTAGTTGGTTTATTTTTTTGTGCTTATTATCGTTAGCTGAACCAAAATAAATGTGTATCAGCTCATTAAAATCATTTTTCATCTATTCAAGGAACGATTTGAAAAATTTTTGCTCGGTCAGAATTTTGAAAATTTTCGAAAAAATCCGGGTTTTTGATTGGTCAAAAATCGACTTGCTTCAAATGAAAAACTAGGGATACAATCGTGTTTTTAAAAGTTGAGAAATTTCGACAGTCAAAAAATTAAATTTTTTCGTTTAGTATTCGAGAAGATATAACTGTTTAAAATAAGGCAAAATGTCGATTTTTTGAGAAAATTGCCTCATTTTGGCAAAAAATTTAGAAATTTGTTTTTGCGGACGTTCTCTAAATACACTCAAACGTTAGCTATTACATAGGCGCACATTTTCTATGGAAAATACTTTAACCGTATCCGTACGATTGTTATTCGTGCAAGGAAACAGTTTGTTTAATTTTAAAGTTTTCTCAGGATGGTTTCTAGTTCACTTGGCATTGTTTAAACCGTTAAAAATATAGGCGCTTAATTTCCAACCTAAGTTGAACATTCGCTCACCATGTCCCTAGGGAACGATACTCCACCATTAGCCAAACCAATTAAAATAAAATCCGTATTTTTATTAAAATTATAGAGATGGATTACCTTTGTTGCGTTCTGAGCTCAATCAATGACCCGCATTTTTAGGCGAATCACAGAAAATGTGCTCCAGGGCTTATTTTATAACACTCTAAAATGAATTTCTGCCCAACTTTTTGATGTGTTACTGATGATTGTAATGTACCCGTTAGAGATCCCAGCTTAGTAAAATATGTGATAGGCCAAAGATGAACGTCCTGCAAGAAAGGTTTTCCTATAAATTTTTTTCAATATGAACCGAAATCCGCCACGCAAATCCGAAATTTTATAAATTTAAATATGGCAATTTCTCGATCAATAAATATTGAGATGTGGGAAGTTGAACCGACTAAGAAATTCAATATTACATCACGAATTCCATAATTGCTCATTGACTCCGCCTATCTGTTCGTATTAAGAATCAAGGTGTCCGAATCAAAAGTCCGATAACAGCCTAGGCTTGGTACGGCTAAACTGATGGTAGTGGAACATTTCTGAGGGACGAAAAAGAAGGTCCATCCTTGATCTAGTGATTGCATATTTCAGTAACACTTGTAGGTCCCACTTTTACCAACCATCCGGTTAACCGCGATTAAATACGAGTTGCTTGGATTTTCTCAAAGTGATAAGGATCAATGATTCTGGATCATAAAGTTTATATCTAAAAATTTTGAGACTCGGAGCAAATCTGTTAAATTGTCTGAACGCCTACAGTAGTTCCACAGCTTACTTTTGGTTAGATTAAGTCTGAGATTTAAGTCTGAAAAAATGTTTTGATGGTTTTATTTTGTCTAATTTATTTCTAATTTATTTAACAAACTTCTAATTATTTCTAATTTATTTAACAAAAAATTAAATTGAAAAAATAATATTATTGTTGGATGTTGCGCGTTAGTTCAGCCAGTTTTTTTTAAAAAATTTACGCGTCAAATAGGTTTAGTTCGCCAATTAAATCAGCCTTTTAAGGCGTAAAACTATATAACCTTACTAGCAAATTAAATAGATTAAATCTTCAATTGGCAGATAACTATTCTTAAAAACGTTCAGCCTATTGTTTAAATTTTATCTGATTAATTAGATCTGGTTAAGAGGACGGACTTTCAGCCTTCATAAAAAATGGTTGATTTCCCGTAAAAACAGGTAATTGCACTTCTGGTATCATTTCAAGGTCGATAAAGTAATCGAATGACTCTGTGGACAAGTTTTGATTGCTAAAATTAATTTTGGAAATAAATAAAAATTGTTCGTGGAAAATTTCATTTTCGAATAAATATCTGTTCCTGTATACCAAATAATTTTTGTTTGAAGTGTCAAGCATGCACAAAATAGTTTGCTCAAAAATGGCTAGGTAAAAATTTAAGTTGACTTATTTTTTCGGAATTGCCGCAAAATTCTTTATAATGAATGTACAAGACAATTCTATTATGTTTTTTATGCACTTTTTAAATGTTTTTCAGTATTATTGAGCCTATATATCGAAAATTATGCCTATGCGTCGAATTTTATCACTACCTCACAAATAAAGAAATCCAGTGATTTCATTGGTCCTCACTCGAGAATCCAGTGTATTCATTGGTCATTTTCTATTCTTGAGACGTAGTGATAAATTTCGAAGCATAGGCAGAATTTTCGATACACGCTCTGTGCTCACACGGGTTAAAGGAGTATTTTAGGCACAAATTGTAAGGAGAAACAGTCGGCTCAAACTGACTATTTGACTAAAGTGCGTTTTTGACTATTTTTGAAATCTATTCAACCTCTCGGCATATGAAAAAGGAAAGCATTAGGGATGTTTTAGTTTTTTCTTGAGCCGGTCGATGTTACATTTTGACAAAAATTGCATAAAAATTGACCATTTTGTTAAAAAATTGCTCCCATTGATCGTTAAACCTATGACACTCTCCTCGATTTAAAGCCAAAACACATTTTTACTGTAGTGCGCAAATAACTGGTAAATGAGCATTTTAAGTATCATAACCAGAAAAAATATTTTTTTTATGTAAAAAAATCGGCGCTTGTTGTACCGCGCTCCTGGGATTCTCATTGTATTGCTGATATGACCTTATTCGACGTTATCACTTAGCTCAGCTTGATATCCCTTTTGGAACTAATTCAACGATTTATGTTATTTTTTATCTCCACATTTGGATGTTTTTCGACTTTATTCATCAATTTCACAATTTTCTATATATATTCTTCTCAGATAATTTACAGGAGTCGATGGTGAAATGTACATAAAGAGTAAAATGTATAAATTTTAGATTTTGAACATTAACACGCAAGAACAAGAGTTCTAGTTTAGAACTTTCTAGAACATCTAGACTTAAAAATTTCATTGTTTTTGCTTGATCAGATTATTAACATCAAATTCTTCAAAATGATAGAAAAAATATATTTTTTGCGCCTAATTATTTCAAAAATGCAACGACATCATGATAAATACAGATTTTGGCATATTTACAAAATGTTTAGCAAATTTTAATTTTGATTAAGCTATAAAAAAAATTATTTTCTATCATTTTGAAGAATTTGGTCTCAATAATCTGATCCAGCAAAAACATTGGAATTTCATGCTCTAGGATTCTTGTTCTTGCCTGTTTATGTTCAAAATCTCAAATTTATACAGTATGCAGTGTCTAAATTTACACAGTATGCAGTATGTGTAAGATTTTTGCTCCTTTTTTTCCAATTTGGATAACTTGCTATCCGTCAATGAGAACGATCAATTTTGGCAAATACCTACGTCTTTTCCGGATTGAAGCAATCAAAACGGTGGAAATCAGATTTGCCTAAATTGGAAAAATTGGAGCAAAAATGTCACATACTGTACAGTTTACCTTTTTATACATTTTGCTATCGACCCAATTCTCAGTTATATTTTTTTGCCGATTTCTTAATTTGACTTGATCAAAAAAATATATTCTGATGCTGAATTTCATTGATGGGTGAAAATGATTTTGTTTTCCAATTATGTTCAGCAACGATCCCTGGGTATAATATCGAGTTCTGGAAATGATATCGTAAAGGCGTGACNTTTTTTTTAAATTTATTGTCATAAGTTTGCTCAAACGGAGCACCTGATCATGGAGATTCAGAAAATGAGCATAAAAATTTTTTTCAGTGTAGGACAGCTGCGAAAATTGAATTTTAAGGTCTCAAATTTTGATTTTCAAAGTCATGGTAGACCCCGTCCGCAACCTTTAAATTTTTTTTTTACATTATACGTACTAAGTTTGATACTGCGCTTCTTTTAAGCCTACTCACGTGTCGCGGAACACATATTTTCGATTTTTCAATTCGCATTTCCCACCCTAATCTAGACTTAAAAATTTCATTGTTTTTGCTTGATCAGATTATTGACATCAAATTCTTCAAAATGAAAGAAAAAAAATATTTTTTGCGCCTAATTATTTCAAAAATGCAACGACATCATGATAAATACAGATTTCGGCATATTTACAAAATGTTTAGCAAATTTTAATTTTGATTAAGCTATAAAACAAATTATTTTCTATCATTTTGAAGAATTTGGTCTCAATAATCTGATCCAGCAAAAACATTGGAATTTCATGCTCTAGGATTCTTGTTCTTGCCTGTTTATGTTCAAAATCTCAAATTTATACAGTATGCAGTGTCCAAATTTACACAGTATGCAGTATGTGTAAGATTTTTGCTCCTTTTTATCAAATTTGGATAACTTGCTATCCGTCAATGAGAACGATCAATTTTGGCAAATACCTACGTCTTTTCCAGATTGAAGCAATCAAAACGGTGGAAATCAGATTTGTCTAAATTGGAAAAATAGGAGCAAAAATGTTACATACTGTACATTTTACTTTTTTATACATTTTACTATCGACCCAATTTTCAGTTATATTTTTTGGCCGATTTCTTAATTTGACTTGATCAAAAAAATATATTCTGATGCTGAATTTCATTGATGGGTGAAAATGATTTTGTTTTCCAATTATGTTCAGCAACGATCCCTGGGTATAATATCGAGTTCTGGAAATGATATCGTAAAGGCGTGACTGCGTTTAAGGAGGTGGAGGGGGTGACATTTTACACACATTTTGACTCTGAGTGCACATCGTGCAAAACTCAAAGCACCCTTAAAATGTTTCTTTTGAATAAAGTAATAACCATCAAAATTCCTCTTTCTTCCCGAAAAAAATTATCGTTTTTTTCGATATTAATTAGACTTTATTCAATATCCCCTATTCAAACTTTTGTAAATATCCCGGCCCTGATTAGGAAACGTAGTGTGTTTTTAAGAAGTAGGGCCGGGGTATTCACAAAAGTGTGAATAGGGGATATGAAGTATGTTTATGTTAAATATTAAAAAGGCAGGTAGTTCTCACTAGGTACAGCGAAAATATACCAGGTCAGATTAATTTATTGTCGGACAACTTTTAGTTCGGTGCTGAATTTGACTCCGAACAAATTTTCGAAAAATCGAAATTTAAAAAAAAAATTTGACTATTAACTTAAAATTATTCTCCAATTTATTTTGAAAATTCCAAGCAAGGCAATTTCAAAAACTGGTTTGCGTCTTAACCCTTTTTTTTTATTTCCTAGTACATGTCAAAAAATCACATACCGAAGGCAAAAAAAACATATCAAATTATTTACATCACTTGATTACTTTCGTACACGCCAAAAATTATTTCGCACAGAACGTAAAAAAATATTTGTCGATGATACGCTACACTAATAAATCAAACCTGTACTTGCGTAGGTTACCCTTAAAATGTCGCGTTCATCGTAGATGAAATAATATACCAACCCACACAAGAAGTGGCTGCTCCATGAGGTAACATAATTTATGTCTCAATTTAAATAACAAAAATATTTTAAAATATCATGAGAACGTATGAAATTGTTGAACGTAATTTAAAGAGATAGATTTTTCCTACAAAAGTAATCAAAGGTTGACGGTGTTGTGTTAACAATGCGCGTCACTTATTTGCCGGTTATACAATACACATCTCTTCGCCCACGCTCAAGAATCGCTGAATGCAACCTACTTACGATTTGTATTATACGTGAATATATTAAAAATTTAAATTTTAGATCACTTTAAAAGAAATATGATTTTCGTTTATACATAAGTTTATCTATGATCGCAAATAAAAGAACCGAGTATTTTAGTCTCAAATGTACATTAAAGTTTGCTCCTTCAATTTTGACTTTTTATATCTTGGTCCAAAAAGTGATTAATTACAACCTCCTTAAATTACAACTTCCTTAAGGGGGTGGTCGTCGCATTTTAAGGGGGGTTTCAATAGCGTATTGTGGCAAAAGTACAAGTCGTTAGACCAACTTTAAGTTTTCTTTGATATATCCGGGATTATTTAATAATTATAATATTATAATAATATCCCTTTATCACTTTATGGCTAGAATGCGTAGCCACAACGTTAAGATCACACGTTAAAAGGTGTAGTGGCTACGCATTCTAACCAAAAAGTGATAAAGGGATATTTTAACACAAATCTTGCATCTTTAAAACAAATAAAAAGTGACGGATGACTCGTTTAATCAGAAACGTGCTTACAAAAGTGATGGAATTATTTTTTCAAATGTATCTCCGCCCTGAGTTTTCAAGGTTTAACAATAATACATTATACAATTTTAATTAACCCGACAGAAGGTGTGCAGACCGCTGAGCAGAGTTTTTGAAAAAAAACTTGGATTTGGCTTCCGAATCACCAATAAACAGTATTCTGCACTAGTTAACATATGGTCAAAATAATGTTTTTGGGGATTCTAAAGCCAAATCAAAGATTTTTTCAAAAAAACTATGCTAAACGGTCTGTTTACGTTCTGTCTGGTTAATTAAAATTATAAATCATTGTTGTACTTGAAAACTCAGGGAGGAGATACATTTTGAAAATTTGGTTTTTGTCAAAATGTATCTCCTCCCTGATTTTTTAAAGTACAACAATGATTCATGATTTATATCAACCGGACAGAACGTGAGCAGACCGCTATGGTAAAAATCTCTGATTTGGCTTCAGTATCCCCAAAAACATTATTTTGACCCTATGTCAACTAGTGCAAAATACTGTTTTTCAGTGATTCTTGGGCCAAATTTAAGATTTCTTCAAAAACTCTACTCAGCCGTCTGCTCACGTCCTGTACGGTTGATTCAAATCATGTATCATTGTTGAACCTTAAAAACTCAGGAAGGAGATACATTTTGAAAAAAAATAATCTCGTCATTTTTGTAAGCACGTTCCGGATTGGACGAGCCATCCGTCACTTACCAATTTTTAAGGATGCCAAATTTGTGTTTTAATATATCAAAGAGAGGTGAACGTTGGTCCAACGATTTGAACTTTTGCGACAATTGGCTATTGAAGAACCCTTATAATGTGACGACCACCCCCTTAAGTTAAAAATTATTTGTCTCGAAGGTTACTATTCACTGCCTTTCGGACAGAGTTATCAAACAATAAACGTGGCCACGCCTTTCGTATCCTTTCCGGAACAAGATCTTTCACTTACTTATCGTCTCTCAAATCATCAGTTACAATAGTGCGAAGTGTTTAATTTAGTAAAAATTTCGATATAATATCGACGATATTAGAAGTTCTAATTAATTTAATCAGATAATTAAGAACTGATTAAAAATTGTAAATTTCAACACTTAAAAGATTTTCTATCTTATGTAACCTCAAGGAAAAGGTGTTTTCTATATATTTTGCAAATTTACAAAATGATCGGGCTTAAAAAAAAGGAGAAATTTCAAAATTTCTGAATTATTATCCAGGTATTTTTAATAAGAAATAGATTTTTTTTAAGTTTTGTAAAATCTGTTGATATAATTTAAGCAGTTTAAAAGTTAGTGATAAAAATGATCATAACCGTAATAAAATAAAAAAAGGGAGGAGATAGGATCCAAAATACAAACACGGTCATTTCAAGGCATTATCGAAAATTGGAAAAAATTAACCAAATTTTTTTTGAGTTCATGAATCTGTCAAATGAGGAACGATCATACGGTTTACGTGATGACTCATCTCAAATTTTGAAATATATTAAAATTTTACGCTACATATTTTCAGTTTTATAATTTTTATTCATGAAAACGGATCTTTATTATATCGAATCTTTTGGTAATTAAAAAATTGAGTTTAAATGTTTCTGAAAAAATATTAGCTTTTATTGATCGTTGTTCGGTACTTAAAATTAAGCTTTAAATAAGTGAAATGAAATTGAGTCAGGATTTTTGACTGAGTCGCTTTGAGATAAAATTGTGAAAATAATTGCTCGTATAACGTCGCCCAGGGTTGTAAAAGAGTCATCCTCGACCAGATTTTTTATTCCCATTCTCATTTTTGCCTATCTTACCTGCGCAAAAAGGGGATGGAAAGCCCATTCCTTTTACAACCCTGACGTAGCCCGTGCAAACCTTTTATTTAACAGTGTAAAATACTTGAGATGCGAATTGTTAAAAACAGAAAATGTGCTACATTTCAAATATTCTGGATATGATTTTGATAAATAGGCGAATTGGAATTAAAAATATACAAAAAATGAATATATTTCGAAAAAAATTATTACAATTTTACATGAAATAATAGTTTTTCAGACCCCAAGTAAAAAATTATAAACTTAATAAATTCATTAACCTGAGATATTAATTCACATCAACAGTATTTTCACCTTTTAAATCATAGTTTAGCATAACATTAATTGAATTAAAACTAACTGTTTTACTAAGAAAATTTTTTGACAGTTTTGCCCACATGAAATTTAATTTTTGATGACATTTCGATAACGGGGCTTCCTGATCACTTTATACTAGATTTTTGTCCAAAATTTCGAAATAATGCGGCTTTTGAAAACAAATTATCCGATAACATTCGTAGATAGCTCGAATGAGCACAAATATCTTGTTGATAAAAATTTAAAAATTTGGTCTATCGGCCCAATTTATTTTGTTTATTTTTAATTAATTTTTTTTCTGAGATTTCTGAAAATTTTTGATTATTGGAAGCAATGGTCGGATTTGGACCAATTTTATCTATGTGAATGCAAAAAAGTTTAAATAATGTGTAAAAATCTAAATGTATGAATTATCCGATCGTATCGTATCGTTTTTTTGCGATACGATACGATCTCATCTTTATATTACTTCCTCTTAATACGATACGATCAATTTTTTTGTTTTACGCCTCAGGCTGTTACAGTTTTTTTCGACATTCTTGATTTTTTATTTGAACTGATTTTTTGGTCAATCCTGAGATAAGGATAATTTTATTACATCTATCCAAATTCCAGAAATTATTCATTTGATACGTGAAAGTCAATATTCTATANCTCGAATGAGCACAAATATCTTGTTGATAAAAATTAAAAAATTTGGTCTATCGGCCCAATTTATTTTGTTTATTTTTAATTAATTTTTTTTTCTGAGATTTCTGAAATTTTTTGATTATTGGAAGCAATGGTCGGATTTGGACCAATTTTATCTATGTGAATGCAAAAAAGTTTAAATAATGTGTAAAAATCTAAATGTATGAATTATCCGATCGTATCGTATCGTTTTTTTGCGATACGATACGATCTCATCTTTATATTACTTCCTCTTAATACGATACGATCAATTTTTTTGTTTTACGCCTCAGGCTGTTACAGTTTTTTTCGACATTCTTGATTTTTTATTTGAACTGATTTTTTGGTCAATCCTGAGATAAGGATAATTTTATTACATCTATCCAACTTCCAGAAATTATTCATTTGATACGTGAAAGTCAATTTTCTATATAAATCACATTTTTTTTTAAATGCTATCGGTCGACCAAAAAAGTATTGAAATCTCGTAAACCCTAATGTAAAATTTTTTTTTTCTATAAATATCGTAGAATTATAATGCTGAAAAAACTTGAACTACCCTATTATGAAAAGGCTATTCCTCCAATAAATACAAGAGATACGACCCGATTTTTTTATTTTTTGAACGCCGATCCCTGAATTGGACTGAAAATGGCATTCTTTAAAAAATTTTATTCACTCGAACTGGCAAAGAAAACTTTAATTTTCAGATTAAAAAGCTTATAAATAGAGTGTTAATTTCATAGACTCTGTGCTGCACAGACTGTGCAGACATAGAAAAACTATGAAATAATTTTTTCAAATACGTCATAGAAGCCTTTTACGAAGCCTATAAATTAAAAGCTTTAATTTAAGCTCTTTAATTTTAACAAGCGAATTGAAGTCACGTGGATTATAAACTTTTTTACTTTCTTGTTTTCATTAAAACGCTGGATGCGAAAAAAACCCAAATTGAAATTTGGGACTTATTATTTTGGTGGCAAAACTGAAATACTAGAAAAATTATAAAATTTTTAGTTATAAAGTTACCCCAAAGTTTCACGAGGAAAGTTCATGACTCAATATTTTTTCAAGATTAAGCGTAAAACGTCTTTAAAAATCCTTCAAAATACGGTTTATTACCATTTGAAAACTTCAAATTCAGTTAAAAATGCGCGTTTTAAACGTACTAAAATAGTCCGAAATAGTTTCAATGAATAATCTGAAGTGAACGGCCGTTAATAAAATTTCCCGGTTCTACCCTGGAAAACCTTTGGTCCACCCTAAGGCCCTCACCATGAACAGACCATACACAATTGAGTACCAATTTCAAGCAAAAAAATTGTTTTTTTTTATTTCGCTTTTGGTACACTTTTTTACCCTAAAAGTAATTTAAAATAATTTGGTTTTTAGTTTGAATTTTAAAATTTGCATTTGTTATCTCCGTTTTATTTACTGACATTTCTGAATAGTATTTTGTCATGACTTTGGATACTTGGGGTTATCGAGAACTAAAGTGGGTGGCGGACGTTTTATTGGTCCAAATAAAAAACGTACTTTTGTGCCGATATGAACTTGATTGATTTTCATAAATTTTAACATGAAATTCTGCAATTTTTTGAGGCCGTTTTAAATCAACTTTACGTTTAGAAAATAAAGAATTAATAAACCTAGGTTAAACTGAGAAATAAAAGTTCGATTTTACACAATTTCCAAAAAAGTTTTTCGGTTTCGGGGCGTGAAATCGTTCAAACTACCAACTGAATTTAACGCGGTTGCAGCAATTTTCTAGCTTGAACCACGAAATCTCATAAATCTCTCCTTTTTCATCTACCGCGTCAACTTGAAACAAAGTAATGAAAACGTCTATTTTATTTGAAAGAAACTATTTTCTTCAGATCACTCACTTTTTATCGTTGTCATAAGATTGTTCATACACAAGGAGTCGTTCATGCTTTTTTTCTATATTTTTCTGGAATTATAAATTTAATTTCTTCGGTAATATTTTTTTTGAGTGTGGGCTTTGAACACGTTAATAAATCGAATGTTTCTCTAGAGCTGCCTGAAAATAATTCACCTCAACTGATTCGCCACTCGGTGTAGAGGGTGCCACCGAGAGGCCTCTACCGCTGACTGGGCGAACTGTTAACTTGGATCAACATAACCAACACCCAAATAACACCTAGAAATCACATATCAAATTATCATACTTAAAAAAGCGGCAGTGGTCGATTATAATCACGCGGTTTTTTGAGGGTTTTGAGTGCACTTTCTGCAAAATCTGACTGAGGAAATTATCCAATTTGTTTGAAAATGTGCTGAACAACTTTTATTGGTGTCGTCAGTACTAGAAGTACTGTACTACTCATAAGATCGGATGAGTTAACCTAGAAAATATTTTTAGTAAGCCTTCTTAGAAACACTATTAGTTTTTAAAGAACCCTAGTTTTACTTCATTTATTGTCATTTTTCTTAATTTGGCAATATTGTATGGATAGGAAAATTTGTGAGAGCCAGTTTTACGAATTTAAGCCAAAGTGGTCAATACAGCCAATTTTGGAAGCCCACTGGAAACCATTATTCTCTTAACCCTTGTGAGCACAATATATCGGATCAAGTGACCTAAAACCCACAAAAAAAGCCAAAAATATAGTCTTAGAATTTTGTGCTTTTGATTCATTTTAAAGAATTTATCTGCGGTTTCAAAAAATTAATAGAATTTTATTTGAATATTTGAATAACCGCAAATATCACGGAGATAATTTTAGGATTTCCGTCTTATATGAAATCGTACAAAAATTCAACGCAACAATTCAAAAAAAATTCAAAAAAGCAAAAATTCAAAGCAAATTAAAATACTTTTAGAACGTGAAAGTTGTGTTGAAATTTGAAAGTTTTCTCAGATTTAATACTTTTACAGTAAAGCAAAATTAAAATGGGTAGAAAATTATAATTCTTCAGACATTTTAAGCTAGAAAACTTCTGTTCAAAACATCACGTTGATTTTTTGGGCATAATAAAAAAAATTGAAAATTTTGTTTTTGAATATTTTTCAAAAATTTTAATATTTGACAATTTCGAAATTGGTTGATCAAATTTTCTAGAAATTCTAGAATATTTGAGCAAACTTTTCTTGTGGATCGAGATTGACCGTTTTTCAGGCTTACTAAAAACACACAAACAATTTGATTTTTGATATTTTAAAGGGAGTAAAACTGGCTGACGGTCTTGAAGAAGTCACTGCTGAAAGCACTGAGCCAGACTTTCGTCAATGATGTTTTCTTAGTTAACCGGAAACAATTAACGGGTTTTTATTTCGGAATAAAATTCCTCAGATAATTTTGATCCCGTTTGGCATTAAAAAATTAATGTTGATGATCGATGGCCGAGCACCGTTGGTGAGGAAAGTTAGAAGAAAAATTTTAAAATATTTTTTTTTCAGATTTTTTGTATCTTGGGCCGCGGAGGTATCACCGTCTATGTTTTACTTCCGATTTTTTTTTGGAAATAGACATAAAAAAAAATATTCCAGAAAAAATATATTTACAAAATTTTTTTATATATCCCTTTAACACCTTTTGGGTGATTTGAAAGATTTAGGTTGGGGGAGCCAATCCTAACACTCCTGAGACCCCTTCTAGCCACTCATGAGGCCGCTTTCTCTTCTTTTCAGCCTACATCTATCAAATCACCCAAAAGGTGTTAAAGGGATAT
>SCLH01000422.1:374759-397200 GCA_004367855.1 Oikopleura vanhoeffeni | reverse complement strand
GATAGCATTTCTTGTTTAAAAGATATAGACTCCTTATAGAACCCCGTTTATGATGCTTTAGTCAAAGTTAAGAATTTCCTCCAAAACTCACAAGGATGATTTGCTCACGTTTTCTCCAGTCGATTCACTCCGCGAATCATTATTATACCTTACAGACGAGTCAAGATTCTTGACTCAAGAAGTATATACATTTAAAAAATCATTTCTGCAGTTTAGTAAGCTTGGTTCTTATTAACTAGCCATCAGTGACCTTTGAAATTGTTTAAGCATGCAATAGTTTTGTTCAGATATTAGAGTCAATTTTAGAGTCATACTTATTACTTTTAAGTTGTTACCAGTGTTTGTAACCTTAATGGATAAATTATTGTCAATTTCTAAGTTAAATATCATAACTTATAATCCTTNAGGGCCGGGATATTAACAAAAGTGTGAATAAGGGATATAATCTATTATTCAATTACTGAAGTAACAGCCGCTAGATAAATACATTATTGATAATGTCAGATAAATAGTCTGGACTTAGATTTAGGGATCATCCGTTTTATCATAATGTATAAGTAAAAGTTTTATTATTATTATTTTAATACGTGTTCAATTTTAGAGTCATACTTATTACTTTTAAGTTGTTACCAGTGTTTGTAACCTCAATGGATAAATTATTGACAATTTCTTTAGAGGATTATAAGTTATGACATTTAACTTAAGTTAAATATCATAACTTATAAATTATAAGTTATAATCCTCTACATAAATTTACTGAGTTGTAAGAAGGGAATATTTTTTTTTATCGCGGCGATCGAAATAATATAATTTAACTCGTTCAGACTCTGAACTTCAGAGCCGATTAAAATATTTTTTTGTATTAAAGTTAAATGATAAAGAAAAAATGTTTTTTTGCCAACTTTTGACTGTACTAGTTAAAGGATAATACGTGTTNACCGTTTCTCGTTTTTTTGGTGAGGACCCAACCTGAGGTCCCTCTCTCGACTCTCTACTCTCACCTCACCGCGTGCTCACAAACCCTTACCCCAACTCATCCTGCTGGAACAATTAAGTGCGAATAGGATATATCCAAGAAAAATAATATCTCCTTATCACATTTTTATGCCAATCCCGGCCCTACTAATTAAAAACATACTACGTTTGCTGATCATGGCCGAAATTGGCACAAAAGTGTGACAAGGTGATATGGTTGAGAAATTTGACTTGAATTATTTGTACTCTTCTTAAAAGTATCCTCAGCTTAGCTTATTTGCAAAAAACCGCGGTTTCAGCTTTTTAGCGACCACCACCCTCTTAATATCGTGAAAAACCTTAACTACAAAATGAAACTTCCACCTTCATTGTATAATCGACTAACAGGGTTGTGTGTGCCACTTAACTTGATAAATGTCTATTTTGTACTACTTCTTGACGGTCTATGAGTTTTGTTGAATATAAATCAATTCAACCAAACTGATAGAGCGTAACCGTTATATCATAAACCTCAGAAAAGTATGGCAAAGACACCCAAGGATTCATTTCTGAATTATGGCTAGTTTTTTTACAACCAACAGGACAACTCTGACCAATTAACATCAATTCAAATTTAATTTCTTCACGAGTCTAACAAGTCTGCCGGGAGATAAACTGTCCATTTTCAGATTATTTGAGTTGAATTTCTACAAAATATCATTTTCAGAAAAATGTCTTAAAAGGGGATCCCTAGGCTTTTACCTCTTGTTTTGCTTCTGTTTGAAGGAGTGTATGCATACAAAATAAATTGGATGGTTTTCCACATGCTAAAGCATAGTTTTACAAGATGGCTAATCTCACGGGTATCCTGAAAGCCCTGCATGGCTTACTTTTTATCAAGAAAATTCAATTCTAGCGATCAGTATCTCTAAAGTTCATAGCTTAAGTGGGTTTCGTGAAATCATTGTGATAACGCCATCCTCATACTTATAAAAATTTTTCATGATAGTTGTAAGTCAAATTACTTTTTGCTTTCTGTAAGCTGCGGTCGAAATTGACTTAATGAAAAGCCTTTGCTGCTTCACATAATTTTTTTCAATGTATTTGAATCGTTTGTTAAACGGGGTCAACCCAATTGCAGTAACGTGTTTTTGAGACCGACACATTTAGCACTAGGGCGCGGCGAATTGACTTTTTCAAAGCGCCTTTTTGCACAGCGGCGACTACTGTGGTAAACAAATTAAACAAATGATTTTTATCATTATATATTAACACATAATGTTGGGAATGTTGAAATACTTAATTTTGCTTATGAACAGGGTGTAAGGTTTTTCATGTATGATATTCTGTACACTGAAAGGCCCCTCTGGGGCAGGGGTCGGCAGATTTTTTGAAATCGTTTGCTCTTCTCTAGCACCATTTTTTTTTGCTCCGCTCTGCTCTGCTCTAGCACCATTTTTCCGGTTCGCTCTGCTCTGCTCTAAAAGCATATTTTGGATGGTTTGCTCTACTCTGCTCCAAACCGGAATTAAATTTTGACTGCTCTGCTCTGCTCTAAAGCCAAAAAAAAAATCTGTTTGCTCTGCTCTGCTCTAAAAATTAATTTTTTTTTATGCTCTGGTCTGCTCTAATTTTTTTAAGGGTTGAAAGGCACAAATAATTGAGGGGGGAGGTTTTCGGTACAAATTAAGGGGTTATGAGGGGGTAAAAATATTAATAGGGTTTGGGATCGAACCAACCAAAAGGCAAGGTAGATAATATTCTACCGAAGGCCGATAAAGGAGAAAATTATATTTTAATTCAATTTTGTTGAAAAAAAAGCCAAAAATCGCCAAAGGCCGATAAAGGGAGATATTATATTTGAAATTTAATTTTGTTGAAAAATGAGCCCAAAATCGGCCAAAGGCCGATAAAGGAGAAAATTATATTTAATTTAATTTGTTGAAGAATGAGCCCCAAATCGGCCAAAGGACGAAAGGAGAAATCTATTTTAATTTAATTTTGTTGAAAATGAGACAAATCGGCCGAAGGCCGATAAAGGAAAAATTATATTTCAATTTAATTTTGTTGAAAATGAGACCAAAACGGCCGAAGGCCGATAAAGGAGATAATATATTTGAAATTTAATTTTGTTGAAAAATGAGCCCCAAATCGGCGAAGGCCGATACAAAAGAAAATTATATTTAATTTAATTTGTTGAAGAATGAGCCCCAAATCGGCCGAAGGCCGATAAAGGGGGATATTATATTTAAAATTTAATTTTGTTGAAAAATGAGCCCCCAATCGCCGAAGACCGATAAAGGAGAAATTATATTTTCATTTACTTTTGTTGAAGAAAGAGGCCAATCGGCCGAAGGCCAATGAAGGAGAAATTTTATTTAATTTAATTTTGTTGAAAAATGAGCCCAAAATGGGCCGAAAGGCCGATAAAGGAAGATATTATATTTTAAATTTAATTTTGTTTGAAAATAGCCCAAAATCGGCCGAAGGCCGATAAAAGGGAGATGTATATTTGAAATTTAATTTTGTTGAAAAAAGATCCCAAAATCCGGCCAAATTTGGGACGATATCATATTTTAATTAATTTTGTTGAAAAATGAGCCCCAAATCGCGCGATAAAGGGAGATATTATATTTTTTTAATTTTGTTGAAAAAATGAGCTTTAAATCGGCCGAAGGCGGATAAAGGGAGATATTATATTCTGAGTAATTTTGTCGAAAAATGAGCCCGAAATCGGCCAAGTCCGATAAAAAGGAAAATTATATTTAATTTAATTTTGTTGAAAATGAGCCCCAAATCGGCCGAAGGCCGATAAAGGAAGATTGTCATATTTTGAATTCAATTTGTTGAAAAATGAGCCCAAATCGGCCGAAGGCCGATAAAGCGCAATTATATTTCAATTTTATTTTGTTGAAAATGAGCCCCTAATCCGGCCGAAGGCCCGATAAAGAGAGATATTATATTTTTATTTTGGTTGAAAAATAAGCCTCAAATCGGCCGAAGGCCGATTAAGGGAATGATATATATTTTGCATTTAATTTTGTCGAAAATGATTCGACAAGATTAAGGCTAGGTCTACAAATTGGCATTTTTGGAATTATTGCTCAAAAAGTTCAGATTTTCCAGAAATGACTCTGTAAAATTGTGTCCCAGATTTTGACAGTTTACGGATCTATTTTTGGATAAAACAAGAAGAGCTGATATCCACAAAACTTTTGCATCTTGAGAAAAACACTTCACGGTGATTTGTAATTTAAGCAGTAATATGATACAATCCCAATACGCATACACCTACGCTTTCAAAAACATTCCTAAAAACACTCAGAATGAATGTTCTCCTTCAATTTACCACCATTTTCATTATTTTCATTGTGTCAGGCTCCAGAGAAGCCTCACACATAATGCAAAAGCGCTTTTATCGGAATTTTGCTTGGCGGCCAAAAAAACGTAAACAAAAATTATTGATTTATTTATTATTTAAATTGAAAGGGCTAATTTTTTTCATTTTGACGCTACCGAGTTTAAAAATAACACCAAACTCCTTAAAAGTGTTAAAAAATACGAAAAAAATTTTTTGAAGCATTTTGTCATTTTTTTTGGTTTTTAATTTCTCGAAATTAAAAACAAAAACGAAAAGTTGAAATGGGATTGTATCAGATTACTGTTAAATTACAAATCACCGTGAAGTGTTTTCATCAAGAGCAAAAGTTTTTGGATATCAGCTCTGCTACTTATCCAAAAATAGCTTCGTAACTGTCAAAATCTGGGACACCAATTTAACCGAGACATATCTGGAAAATCTCCACTTTGAGCAATAATTCCAAAAATGCCAATTTGTAGACCTAGCCTTAATCCTGTCGAATCATTTTTCGACAAAATCAAATGCAAAATATAATATCTCTCTTTATCGGCCGTTCGCCGATTTGAGGCTCATTTTCAAAAAAAATAAATTAAAATATAATATCTCCCTTTATCGCCCTCGGCCGATTTGGGGGCTCATTTTTCAACAAAATTAAATTAAAATTTGATATCTTCTTTATTCGGCCGATTTTGGGCTCATTTTTCAAACAAAATTAAAATTTCAAATATAACATCTCCCTTTATCGGCCTTCGGCACGATATATCGGCTCATTTTCAAACAAAATTAAATTGAAATATTATTTGCCCCTTTATCGGCCTTCGGCCGATTTTGGGCTATTTTTCAACAAAATGAATTCAAAATACGACATCTTCCTTTATCGGCCTTCGCCGATTTTGGGCTAATTTTCCAACAAAACTAAATTTCAAATATAATTTTCTCCTTAATCGGCCTTCGGCCGATTTTGGGCTCATTTCAGACAAAATTTAACTTGAAATATTATTGCCCTTTATCGGCCTTCGGCGATTTGGGGCTCATTTTTCAACAAAATTGAATTCAAAATATGACATCTTCCTTTATCGGCCTTCGGCCGATTTGAGGCTCATTTTTCAACAAAAATAAAATTTAAATTGATATCTCCTTAATCGGCCTTCGGCCGATTTGGGCTCATTTTTCAACAAAAATTGAATTCAAATTATGACATCTTCCTCTTATCGGCCTTTGGCCGATTTGAGGCTCATTTTTCAACAAAAATAAATTAAAATATAATATCTCCCTTTATCGGCCTTGCCGATTTGGGGCTCATTTTTCAACAAAATTAAATTTGGGCTCTAATTTCAACAAAAATAAATTAAATATAATATCTCCCTTATCGCCTTCGGCCGATTTTAGGCTTATTTTTCAACAAAATTAAATTAAAATATAATTTTCTCTTTATCGGCCTTCGGCCGATTTTGGGCTCATTCTTCAACAAAATTAAAATTAAAATATGAATTTTCTCCTGTATCGGCCTTTGGCCGATTTTGGTCTCATTTTTAAACAAAATTAAAATCAAAAATCATTTTCTCCTTTATCTGCCTTCGGCCGATTTGAGCGTCATTTTTCACAAAATTAAATTTCATGTCTAATATCTCCCTTAATCGGCCTTCGGCCGATTTTGGTCTCATTATTCAACAAAATTAATTTAAATATTAATTTTCTCCTTTATCGCGCCTTCGGCCGATCTTGGGCCCATTCTTCAACAAAATTAAATTAAAATATACTTTCTCCTTTATCGGCCTTCCGGCCGATTTGGGCTCATTTTTTCAACAAAATTAATTTTCAAATATAATATCTCCCTTTATCCGCCTTTGGCCGATTGAGGCTCATTTCAACAATATTAGACATCAATAATATAATTTGCCTTTATCGGCCTCCGCCGATTGGGCTCATTTTCTGACAAAATTAAATTCAAAATATAATTTCTCCCTTTATCGGCGTCGTGATAATTTTTTTCATTTTTTCACAATTGGCTGAAATTTGTTTTTTCAATTTTTTGTAACCGAATTCCCAGAAAATACTTTGAAAAATTCATTTTTTGAAATTTCAAAAAGTTTTTTCATACTCTCGCCACTACCCGCCGTGTCTCAATAAATGTTAGAATCAGTACGGCACAACCTCACGGTGGAAAATTAGCTTTCAGAAGCCTCCAGGAAGTGGTTTTGAAACAAAATTTTTGGTAATTTTTGGGCGTTTGGTCTGCTCTGCTCTGCCTTGATTTTTTCAAATCGTTTGCTCTGCTCTGTCCTTATTTTTCAAAACGTTTGCTCTGCCCTGCTCTGCTCTAAAAAAAGTAGAGCAGACCGGTATATTGAAAAATTATAAAATTCATTATGTTATTAATTGCATAAGTATCCATTATTGTCCATTTGATATTCATAAGTTATTTTAAATCTTTATAGCCTTTAAAAAATAGCACTTTATGTGGCCAAAATGAGCATGTGCCATATATCCAAAATATTTTTTTCTGTGTGAAACCTAAGGAAATATTACGTATCGTATCACGCTGTTTTACCCGTTTCCGTTTTAAAGTTATCTGCATAGATATACTGAGAATTAATTTATAATTGATAAATTTGATATTTTCTCTAACTTATAAAATTATCAGATTCAGATTATCTGCAAAATATTTTGCGATCTAGGCGCAATTAAAATGTTTAATTTGTAGCTGGGTCAGTCGCCGCTGTGCAAAGGCCTCTTTCAAAAAGTCAATTCACTCGTCGCTGGCAGTGCAAGAATGCTCGGTCTCAACAAACGGTCACTTGCAATTGTATTCAGATACTGTTAAATTACAAATCACCGTGGAAGTGTTTTTTCATCAAGATGCAAAAAGTTTTTTGGATAGCAGCTCTGCTAGTTTATCCAAAAATACTTCGTAAACTGGCAAAATCTGGGACACAATTTAACCCGAGACATATCTGGAAAATCTGCACTTTGAGCAATAATTCCAAAAATGCCAATTTGTAGACCTAGCCTAATCCTGTCGAATCATTTTTCGACAAAATCAAATGCAAAAATATAATATCTCCTTTATCGGCCTCGGCCGATTGGGCTCATTTTTCAACAAATAAATAAAATATGATACTTCTTATTCGGCGATTTTGGCTCATTTTCAACAAAATTAAATTTCAAATATGACATTTCCTTTATCGGCCTTCGGCCGATTTTGGCTATTTCCAACAAAATAAATTCAAATATAATTCTCCTTATACGGCCTCGGCGATTTTGGCTCATTTCAGACAAAATTAATAAATACTTATTTCCCTTATCGGCTTCGGCGATTTTGGGCTCATTTTTCAACAAAAATTGAATTCAAAATATGACATCTTCCTTTATCGGCCTTCGGCCGATTTGAGGCTCATTTTCAACAAAAATAAATTAAATATGATATCTCCCTTAATCGGCCTTCGGCCGATTTTGGCTCATTTTCAACAAAATTAATTATCAAAATATAATTTCTCCTTTATCGGCCTTCGGCCCGTTTTGGGCTCATTTTCAAACAAAATTAAATTGAAATATATTTGCCCTTTATCGGCCTTCGGCCGATTTGGCGGCTCAATTTTCAACAAAATTGGAATTCAAAATACGACATCTTCCTTTATCGGCCTTCGGCCGATTTTGGCTAATTTCCAACAAAACTAAATTTCAAATATAATTTCTCCTTAATCGGCCTTCGGCCGATTATTGGGCTCAGTTCAGACAAAAATTAAATTGAAATATTATTTGCCCTATGCGCCTTCGGCCGTATTTGGGGCTCATTTTTCAACAAAATTGAATTCAAAATATGACATCTTCCTTTATCGGCCTTCGGCCGATTTGAGGCTCATTTTTCAAAACAAAAATTAAATTTAAATATGAATATCTCCCTTATCGCCTTCGGCCCGATTTGGGGCTATTTTTCAACCAAATTGAATTCAAATATGACATCTTCCTTTATCGGCCTTTGGCCGATTGAGGCTCATTTTTCAACAAAAATAAATTAAAATATAATATCTCCTTTATCGGCCTTTGGCCGATTTGGGGCTCATTTTCAACAAAATTAAATTTGGGCTCTAATTTCAACAAAAATAAATTAAAATATAATATATTCTCCTTTATCGGCCTTTCGGCCGATTGGGGCTCATTTTTCAACAAAAATAAATTTAAATATAAAATATTCCCTTTATCGGCCTTCGACCGATTGGGGCTCATATTTCAACCAAAATTAAATACAAATATAATCCCTCTATCGACCTTCGGCCCTATTTTTGGCTTCCATTTTTTCAACAAAATTAAATTAAAATATAATTATTCTTTTCTTATCGGCCTTCGGCCGATTTTGGGCTCATTCTCAACAAAATTAAATTAAATATAATTTTCTCCTGTATCGGCCTTTGGCCGATTTTGGTCTCATTTTTAAACAAAATAAAATCAAAATATCATTTTCTCCTTTATCTGCCTTCGCCGATTTGGGCTCATTTTCACAAAATAATTTCAGTCTAATTATTCCTTAATCGGCCTTCGCCGATTTCGTCTCATTATTCAACAAAATTAAATTTAAATATAATTTTCTCCTTTATCGGCCTTCGGCCGATCTTGGGCCCATTTTCAACAAAATTAAATTAAAATATAACTTCCCTTTATCGGCCTTCGCGCGATTGGGGCTCATTTTTCAACAAATTAATTTTCAAATATAATATCTCCCTTTATTCCGCCTTTGGCCGATTGGGCTCATTTCAACAAAATCAAATTCAAATATAATTTGCCCCTTTATCGGCCTTCGGCCGATTTTGGGCTCATTTTTCGACAAAATTAAATTCAAAATATAATATCTCCCTTTATGGCGGTTCGATAATTTTTTTCATTTTTTCAAATTGGCTGAAATTTTTTTCAAAATTTTTTGTTAACGATTTCCAGAAATACTTTGAAAAAATTCATTTTTTGAGATTCATTTCATCTTTCTAACCTTAAAAATAGCACTTTATGTGGCCAAAATGAGCATGTGCATATATCCAAATATTTTCTGTGTGAAACCTAGAAATATACGTATCGTATCACGCTGTTTTACCCGTTTTCCGTTTTAAAGTTATCTGCATAGATATACTGAGAATGAATTTAATAATTGAGTAATATTTGAATTTTTTCTTAACTTAAAAATTATTCGAATCATGAATTTATCGCAAAATATTTTTGCGATCTAGCGCAAATTAAAATGATTTAATTTGTTTGCTGGGTCAGTCCCGCTGCCTGCGAAGGCCTTTTCAAAAGTCAATTCACTGCTGGCAGTGACAAAATGCTCCGTCTCAACAAACGGTCCATGCAATTGTATCAGATTACTGTTAAATTACCAAATCACCGTGTTAAGTGTTTTCATTCAAGATGCAAAAGTTTATTGATATCAGCTCTGCTAGTTATAATTCCAAAAATAGCTTCGTAAACTTGTCAAAATCTGGGACAAATCTTAACTAGACATATCTGGAAAATCTGCACTTTGAGCAATAATCCAAAAATGCCAATGTTGTAGACCTAGCACTTAATCCTGTCGAATCATTTTCGACAAAATCAACATGCAAAATATAATATCTCTCTTTATCGGCCTTCGGCCGATTTGGGCTCATTTTTCAACAAATTAATTAAATCATGATATCTTCTTATTTGGCCGATTTTGGGCTCATTTTTCAACAAAATTAAATTTCAAATATAATTTTCTCCTTTATCGGCCTTCGGCCGATTTGGGCTCATTTTCAAACAAAATTAAATTGAAATATAATTTGCCCCTTTACGGCCTTCGGCCGATTTAGGGCTCATTTTTCAACAAAATTGAATTCAAATACACATCTCTCCTTTATCGGCCTTCGGCCGATTTTGAGCGTAATTTTCCAACAAAACTAAATTTCAAATATATTATTTTCTCTTATATCGGCCTTCGGCGGATTTTGGGCTCATTTCAGACAAAATTAAATTGAAAATATAATTTGCCCTTTATCAGGCCTTCGGCCGATTTGGGTCTCATTTATTCAACAAAATTGAATTCAAAATACGACATCTTCCTTTATCGGCCTTCGGCCGATTTTGAGCTAATTTCCAACAAAACTAAATTTCAAATATAATTTTCTCCTTTATCGGCCTTCGGCCGATTTTGGGCTCATTCTCAGACAAAAATTAAATTGAAATATTATTTGCCCCTTTATCGGCCTTCGGCCGATTTGGGGCTCATTTTTCAACAAAATTGAATTCAAAATATGACATCTTCCTTTATCGGCCTTCGCCGATTTGAGGCTCATTTTTCAACAAAAATAATTCAAATATGATATCTCCTTAAAGCGACTTCGGCCGATTTGGGTCTATTTTTCAACAAAATTTAATTCAAAATATGACATCTTCCTTTATCGGCCTTTGGCCCCGATTTGAGGCTTCATTTTCAACAAAAAATAAATTAAAATATTAATATCTCCCTTATCGGCTTTCGCCGATTTGGGGCTCATTTTTCAACAAAATTAAATTTGGGCTCATAATTTCAACAAAAATAAATTAAAATATAATATCTCCCTTTTTCGGCCTTCGGCGATTTGGGGCTCATTTTTTCAACAAAATAAACAGTAAAATATAATATCTCCCTTTATCGGCCATCTGCGATTTGGGTGCTCATATTTCAACAAAATTAAATACAAAATGAGATAGTCGTGCGCGCTGTTATCGGCCTTCGCCGTATTATGAGCTCATATTTCAAAAATATGTATACAATATTATATCTCCCATTTTCTGCGCCTGTCGGCCGATTTCAGGGCTCATTTTTCAACAAAAAATTAATTAGAGAAAATATCTAACACCTTTATCGCCTTCTGGCCGATTGGGGCTCATATTCTCAACAAAATTTAATACAGAATGAATAATTTCCCCCTTTATCGACCTTTGAGCCCGATTTTGGGCTTATTTTTTCAACAACAATTAAATTAAAAATAAATTTTTCTTCTTTATCGGCCTTTACGGCCGATTTTTGGGCTCATTCTTCAACAAAAGTAAATTAAAATATAATTTTCTTCCTGTATCGGCCTTCGGCCGATTTTGGTCTCATTTTTAAACAAAATTAAATCAAAATATCATTTTCTCCTTTATCTCCTTTGGCCGATTTGAAGGCTCATTTTTCAACAAGAAGTACCACATTATTCATGTCTAATATCCCCTTTACCTCCGGCCTTCGCGTATTTCAATGTGTTCCCATTATCCAACAAATTAACTAATTATAAAATTAACTTCTCCATATTACTTAGGCTTCAGTCCGATTGGGGGCCCAGATCCTTTGTGCTTCATCCTATTTCACAAAGTATTAAATTAATAATACTATTATACTATGATCTATTTCCTCTGATCGGTCCTTTCGGCTTCGGAGATTTAGCGGGCTGCTTTTGCACAATTCATCTTTATTTGCACCACCGCTGGCCGAATTTGAGTCAATTTTCAATAACAAAAAAAGCATTCTAGCAGAGGTTATGGAACAAGAAATAATTTAAAAGATATTTCCGCTCCTTTTATCGGCCTTCGTGCCGATTTTGGGGCGTATTTTTCAAAAAAAAAATTATTTTATATTTTAATATGAATAATATACTATTCGTTTATCAGGGTCCTCGCCGAGATTTCGAGGCTCATTTTCACCAAATCTAGTCTCAAATATAATTTGCCCCTTTATCCGGCCTTCGGCTCCGATTATGTTGGCTCATTTTCAACAAAAATAAAATTAAAATATAATATCTCCTTTATTTTAGGTTTTTTTTTGGCTTCTGTGGGTGCTTATAATTTTCTTATTTTATAATTATATATCTTTTCTTTATACGTCCTTGATTTGTCATTTAATTATGTATTCATGATATATTATTTTGTTTTCGAGGCACTTCGGTCGATTGAGGCTCATATTTATCAAACAAAAAACATTACTAAGTATATAAATATCTGCCCTTAATCGCCTTCCGGACCCGATTGCATCATATTTCCAACAAAATTATAATACAAATATTAATCATCTACCTTTAATTCGGAGGGCTTCGGACCGACTAGTTGAGCGGCTCATTTTTCAACAAATATATAATTTAAAATAAAATCACCCTTTATCCTTATCGGCCTTCGGCCGATTTGGGCTCTATTCAAACAAAATTAATACAAAATATAATATTCCCCTTTAGTCGGCCTTCGCCGATTTTGGGCTCATTTTTCAGGACAAAAAAGATATAAAAATAAATAATATATACTGCTTACTAATCTTATTTCTACAGGTCCGCTTCGGCCGATGTTTGCGGGCTCATATCTTCCAACAAAATTAAGATACTAAATATAATTTCCCCTCATACGAGGCCTTCGGCCGATTTTGGCTCTCATTTTTCAAAGCAAAATTAAATACAAAATATCAATTTCTTCCTTATGAACCTTCTGTGTTCCGCATTTGGAGGCTCATTTATACCAGTATATATTAAAATTAGTATTCTACCTGTCTCATCGGCCTTCGGCGACTTTTGGTTCAGTCTTTACCAACAAAATTAAATCCTAGAAAATACTTGACATGTTTCTCTGCTTATCGGCCTCCTGGGCCGACTTTGAGCTGCCATTTTTCAAATCATAAAATTTAAATTTCATAGAGGTACTCTATATCTCTCCTATTATCGGGCCGGTGCGGCCTCTTTGGCTTCATTTCCAACAAAATTAATTTAAATATAATTATGCTGCGCCTTATACGGCCTTCTTGGCCGATTTTGAGGCCATTTTCAACAAACTAAATTAAAATATAACTTCTCCCTTTATTCGGCCTTCGGCCGATTTGCGGGCTCATTTCACACAAAATTAAATTTTTAAAATTATGATACTCGCTTATCGGTTGCCGTTGGCTCTTTCAAAAATCTTTTATCGGCCTTCGGCCTGGCTCGCAAAAAAAATTTTTGTATACGGTTTATGCTCCGCGCATGAGGCTCCAATTTTCAACAAAATCTAATTCAAATATAATTTGCCCCTTTATCGGCCTTCGGCCGATTTTGAGCTCATTTTTCCGACAAAATAAATTCAAAATATAATATCTCCCTTTATCGGCGTTCGATAATTTTTTTCATTTTTTTCAAATTTGGGCTGAAATTTGTTTTTATAAATTTTTTGTAACCAATTTCCAGAAATATGTTGAAAAGAATTCATTTTTTTGGATTTCAAAAAGTTTTTTTCATACTCTCGCCACTACCCGCCGTGTCTCAATTAAATGTTAGAATCAGTACGGCACAACCTCACGGTGGAAAAATTAGCTTTCAGGGACCTCCAGGAAGTGGTTTTGAAACAAAATTTTTGGTAATTTTGGGCGTTTGGTCTGCTCTGCCTTGATTTTTCAAATCGTTTGCTCTGCTCTGTCCTTATTTTTCAAAACGTTTGCTCTGCCCTGCTCTGCTCTAAAAAAAGTAGAGCAGACCGGTATATTGAAAAATTATAAAATTCATTATGTATTAATTGCATAAGTATCCATTATTGTCCATTTTGATATTCATAAGTTATTTTTAAAATCTTTTATAGCCTTAAAAATAGCACTTTATGTGGCCAAAATGAGCATGTGCATATATCCAAAATATTTTTTTCTGTGTGAAACCTAGGAAATATACGTATCGTATCACGCTGTTTTACCCGTTTCCGTTTTAAAGTTATCTGCATAGATATACTGAGAATTAATTTATAATTGATAATATTGGATATTTTTCTCTAACTTATAAATTATCAGATTCAGATTATCTGCAAAATATTTTGCGATCTAGCGCAATTAAAATGTTTAATTTGTTTGCTGGGGTCAGTCGCCGCTGTGCGAAAGGCCTCTTTCAAAAAGTCAATTCACTGCGTGGCAGTGCAAAATGCCTCGGTCTCAACAAACGGTCACTGCAATTGGGTAGCCCCGTGATGGGCCCCTTTGATACAAAACAAAGGCCGTAATCTTTGATTTGAAACTTTAATTTAAAGACCTGTGTGATAAGCATAGCCTGTGCTCAGCGTTTCCATTATTAAAATTGACAAAAAGATTGTTATAAATCTTTTCGAGGTATAATAACATACAAATCGATAAAAAATTAACAGAAAAATTGTGATCATCACGTTATTAAAATATAGCCCTACTTATGCTGCATAGGTAGGATGCGCAGCGCGCAAATTTCTAACCGGGCGGAAATTCAGCGAGCAGAATTTCAAATGAAAAAACAAAGTTTATCAAAAAATCTGATTTTTTACTGGCTGAAATAGGGTGTTACAGGTTTTTCAGCATTTGAATTCTACGATATTTATGAAAAAATGAAAAAGTACAATTTGTTCAGAAATTTTCAGATTTATAATAAATTCCAAGAGAAATTTCGATTTGAAATTTTTGTGATGACTCATACTTTTTGCCGTAAGCCAAAGTGAAAACTTCGAATATGAAAGTCGTCCCAATTAATTATATTTTTTAATCATAAGCTCAGTACGTGAGAGATTCAGGCTAGAAAATGTTTAACATGTCACAATTTCCGCAGAACGTTTTTCTATGAAATTTTCGAAGTTTATCGATTTTGCGTAGGCAGAATGAGAATTTTCTGATTTAAAATGCTATTTTCGTACAGAAATATTGATTTTTGGAATTCGGCTATATGAAAGAAAATTATCATCATCCTCGACATAACCCCGTTGTCAAATCAAATAAAAAATCCAAGAAGGTCGAGAATAACCTGTAACAGCCTAGGTCGAAAGACTGTTTTTTGTTCAAATTGGGGCTACTGAGGTGAAGTTTGTTAAGATTTCTGTTCTTGCTTTTTTTATCAAATATGTTATTTTCAACTGATAAAAATAAGATCAATATATTATTTTAAGTTTATTCTCTTATTTGGTGGTACTTAAACTTTAACTATTGAGCTATTTCTGTACAAATTTAAATTAAACTTAGCTGGTTACCATTGTTGAACTGAATCATTTAACTCCCTCACTCATTTGAGTATGGATATCCTTCTGAGGCACCAGAGCCACTTTTATGGCTCGATTTTGTACTCATATTATGAGAAACGTAGTAGTGTCAGCAACTTAATTGTTGTCAAGTTATTGAGATTGAAAATCGACCAAAATTTCTATATAATCGTATATAAACAAAAAAAATGCTCAGCACTTTATTTCCGCTGTGAAAAAGTGTATTATTGAGTATAGTTTTTTTCTTAATTTGTGATTTTAAAGAATTGAACCTCGAAAAAATAAAAAAAGCCAGTCAGAGACATAACTGTAAAATATGAGAAATTGAATTTTCTAAGAAGTGACTATTCAGAAATATTATTCAATTTCCGGTCTCAAATTACCGGGTGTTTTTAATTTTTTTGCGAATAATCAAAGAATAATAATATCAAAATTTGGGAAAAAAATAAGGCGATATTGGCACATTTGGCAATACTGGGCACTTTCGGCGAGGAGGGAAGAAAAATTAAATTTTTTGTTCAAAAAATTAAAAACGCGTCGGCGTTGGAAATGACGTCATATGTCAAATAACTTTTCAAGTTTAAAAAGAGTTTCACGATAGGTTTGAATGACGTGAATCACCAAAATGCGTAGAATTTAATATATCAGCAAACGCCATAAAATAAAAGTTGATAAGAGTAGATTTGGGAAATTCAATCCTGGGAATGACGACATTCATGACGCACACTAAGTAATTTGAGATATAAATTTTGAAAAAAATCGGCGATTCTGGCAAATTCGGCGATATTGGGCACTTTCGGCGATATGGGAACAGGAACTATTTGAGCTAAAAATCGTGATATTGCGAATCGCAATTTGCGATGGTTGGATTCGGCGATTTCAGCACATTCGGCGATATTGTCCCCCCTGCATTTTACGAACGATTCATCAAAACAATTTGTATTTTTCAAAACAAATCGCAAACTCTATGTTCAATTTGAACCTTGAACTTCTTTTTCAATTATTTTTGTCATTACCAGTCTCTTCAAAAAAATAAAAGCCACTTTTATGGCTCTGTGCCTGAGAGGATTAAGAACCCCACCATTTGTTTTTGGCATTTTTATTGGGATATTAATTTTGAATGTAGCGTTAAAATAAGCGTTCGATCAATTTGGTTATTCTCACATCACCCTTTTTTATTAACAGATAACATCAAATAATCCCGGCGAGTTACATAATGTGATTCAGTAATAGTCAGTTTATCTGTTTCTTGGCGGATTAAGAGGGTGTCATAAACTCGGACGATTTGAAATAAGAAATTTCAAAACTCAAAAATTGGTATCGATGTTTTCAAGCTATCTTGTAGAGAATGTTTTTCTGGTCATTTTGAGACCAAGATTTTTTTTGTTTAAAATTTAAAAAAAAAACGATTTTAAGGTCAAATTTTCAAGATTTTACAAGGGGTGCAAGAAATAGTTCTAGCGACCCCGTATGGAGAGCTAGAACGCATATTTTTTTGGCAAGTGCAAATTAAGCGTTTATTTGAAAATTATTTTAAAGGATTAGGGTCGACCTTACATAAGCGTTCAAAGGTCAATTTTAAGTTCATCGTAGAGACCTGAAAAACTCTCAGAAGAACCGGAAGGGTCGACTTTCTCATAACCGTATTAGCAACTATGGGTCAATCACGTAGTCAAAGATCACTAGAGCGCGAAAACTGGCTTCAGCACCCCCTCTGAAATTTCAAAAATGGGGCCAGTTGCTAATACGCTCATACGAAAGTTGACCCTTCCGGTTTTTTTGAGGGTACTCTTATGAAATTGACCATAAACTTTGACCGCTTATTTAAGGTCGACCACATGGTCGTTGGCCCTCATACTTAAAAAAGTTTTCTTAAAAACGCTAAATTTCAACTTGCCACAAAAATTAGCGCTCCAGCTCTCCATACGGAGTCGCTAGAACTCTTTCTTACAGCCCTTGTAAAATCTCGAAAATTTGACCTTAAAATCAATTTTTAAAAAAAAATTCATAAACAAAAAAATTCCTATGTCTCAAAATGACCAAAAAAATTCTCTACAAGATCGATTAAAAACATCGATACAAATTTTTGAGTTTTGAAATTCCTTATTTCAAATGGTATCAGCGAATTGCAGGTAATAAAACAAGATTTTTTTATATTCAACATTGAACTAAATAAATGAATTAAAGAGTTCCAAACAAATATTGGTGATAATTTTTGAAAATTTGGTTTAAAGCAATAAAAATAAATTAAATTTTTCTAATTTTAAGGTAATTGATTATCAACGTATACGAACCTTATTCGACGTGCACACTAAATCTTCAATAAGGCCTTAAAAACTCCATATTTACATTAATGATCCGAATTTTTTATATGCAGGCTCCAGATCTTGTCATATAAAAACTAATTTTTACACCTTTAAAAATTACAAAAATACGAGTATACCCGTCGTGAAACACAGAAAAAAAAAGTTCCGCCAAGGCCGAACCCATGGTTTTTCAGCGCGTATTACAGGAAAATCCCAGTAGTTGGAGTTTAATTTTTTCTCTGCATCGAGGTTCAACGAAATATTTTTGCATCCGACATTGATATTCATAGGGGAATTTCATTATTTTTAGTTCTAGGAAATTTAAATGTAAGAGTAGGTCACATATCACGTGATACAAGTCACAGTGGGTTCACACAATTATTTTGCTGATTGTAAGTCTCGGATGCACAAGATCTGACCTATGTCCATCGTTTTTTCTGATTTAGTCTATATATAAGTCAAATCAAAAAATAGGTTGTTAAATAGTCTAAAATTTTGATTGAAAAAAAAATCACAATTTTTCCATTAAAAATGGTTATTTTATCCACTATAAAAAGCAGATAAGTACACTTCTTGATATTATTTTCTGTGGTCGAAAAACAATTATATAATATCAAGTGCTCTGTGACAATATTTAATGCTCGAAATTTAAATTTTTAATGATTAAAATTTTCGTGGAAATACGTTCAATTGAAAATTTGAAATATCACTTCTGAAAAAAATATTTCTGTTCCTGTATACCAATTAAGTCTTTGTTTTGAGTGTCAATCATGCGACAAACACTTTTCCATAAAACTGGGCTGAATTTTCAAATTTTAATTAGACGCAATAGGTTCGCATTTAATTTTTTTAGAAGTAAAAGATTGGAAAAAAATCGCAAAAAATCAACCCTCCGTAAAATTTGAACAAAATTTCCAAAAAAAAATAAGGCAATTTTTTGAAATCCTCACAAAATTTTTATATTGGATTCGAAGGAGACAATTCTACGATGTTCTTTTTGCATATTTTAGATGATTTTAAATATGCAAACACCTTTATAAAGGTGCTGTGCTCACACGGGTTAACTAACAATGTATAAAAATACAATTTTTATTCCATACTTGCGCCTCCGGACTAGGGTGTCACAGGTTCACCAGCATTTGAATTATACTTTTATTTTGGAGAAAGAAAAAAGTACAATTAGTTCAGACATCAATCGTTATAAGATTTTCGTTAGTGATCTGTCACGTCTGAGTCTTGATATATCTCATTTTCAGAATTCGGAATATCCCGGCTCTACTACTTAAAAACACACTACGTAACGTAGTCTTCGTTAACTTTACAGGACGTCAAAAAAAATAGTGACCAATCAAATTACACGATTGTCAACTTATTTCAGTAATCGTTTGATTTGATTAGTCTCTATCTTTTCTGACGTCACAGTTATATAGCCGCCGTCGGATACCCCTTATGAAATTAAATTTACAATGAAAGTTTCTCAGCAAAATTATAGCATTTACTGTGGAGGGTTGTGCTTTAACTAACGCGACTCGCTTCAAGCGAGGACGGCATCATAACGTAACAAGCTGAAGTGATGCACCCTACTGATAGTGTAATACCTTTGTATAGACGGTACTTTATGTAACCGATCCGTTCAGGTATAACCGGTCTGTACGTCACCGTACCGTCTACGCATATACGCTCCGTTCATGTATAAACGGTCTGTACGTCACCGTACCGTTCAGGTATAAACGGTCTGTACGTCACCGTAGCGTCTACGTATAAACGCTCCGTTCATGTATAGACGGTGCGTTAACGTCGCCGTAGCGTCTACGTTTACGGCTGCGTGGATATCACGTGGAGATCACGTGAGTGTTTTTATGGCATATTCGTAGGTTGTAGACTACACTAAATTAAAGAGNGTTGATTGGTCCAAAAGTGAATCAATATTCCTGAAACTATGATCTTAGTCATAAGTTGTCCGAGCAAAAAGCAATAACCAGAATTATCTCCAATTTTGCCTCTGCGATTTCCTGAGTCAATCAAAATGTCGATGTCAAAACCCTTTTTTATGAGGGTTGGATATGTCATTTTTTTGTCAGTTTCGTTGATTGATAGATAAAACAAAAAATATCAATTCCGGCAATTCATCGGAGCTCAAAATCGATTGCGACTTCTCAAAAGATATTTCCACGCTAAACTATATATCATGAGAGTTTGATAAAAAATCCTCGTCTCACCAAAATCAGAAAAAAATGGAATAAAAGTAGCGAAAACGAATTTTCAGTGTAAAAATGACCAGGAAAAATATATTCTTTACGTTTATCACTTTTAGGTTTGTCGAAAAATATGAGTCATATTGTCTATTTTATGGTTTGACCGCAATTTTGAAAACTTTGACCGCAAATTTCAAAAATTTTATGATAAGACCGCAAATTTCTGAAATTGACCGCAAACATTGGTAATTTTATGGTTTGACCGCAATTTTAAGAAACGTGACCGCAAATTTTAAAAATTTAATGATAAGACCCCAAATTTAACGACATTTTACGGTTTGTTCAAAATTTTAAGAAAATTGACCGCAAATTTTCGAAATTGACCACGAATTTTGGAAATTTTATTGTTTGACCGAAATTTGAAGGAAATTAAACGGAAATTTAAAAAAATTTATGATTAGACCGCAAATCCGAAAATTGACCGCTAATTTTTATTATTTTATGCTTTGACCGCAATTTTAAGAAAATTGACCATAAATTTCTAAAATATTAAAAATTTTGGTCACAGCCCAATTTTGGTCACATTCTTTAAAATTTCGAATGTAACATCAAATAAATTTATTTTTATGATATTTTTTAAAGTGACCTTCCGCGCAACAAAGTGACAACTAATTCAATAAAAATCTTATTTTCTTTGACAAATTAAATCGTTTATTAACCGATATACATGTGCTTATAAAAAATCGTATTTGATCGGATCGTATCGGTACCGATACGATCCAATCCAATACAGCTAAATTGTACCCCCCTTCGATATGATCCGATCCAATCCACTTAAAATTTTACCCCCCTCCGATCTAATACGATTTTTTATTTCTTCATGCCGATCCTTGATTGACACACTATTTTCATAATGAAATGGCGCACGCGGAATATAAGATCTATAAAAATCAACGCAAAATGATAAAAAATAAGTCAAACATTTGTGAGCCTTTTTATGCGCTAAATATGTTTTTATAAAGAAAAAACAAATTCAAAATATTTTTTCGTTGCCTTTAAAAAATTAAGAGATTCAAAAATTGTTTTCGTAAAATGTTTTACGAGTTTGTTACCAATTTAAAAATCATTTAATTTAAAAAAGATTATTGAAAGGTGTTTACATATCCACCTCCTTTTAACTGAACTTACTTATACCGTTGAATCTGACAAAACCTGTTTTAAACCCTTTATCCTTTTCACACATATATGATGATTTTTGAGTCATATCTTAAATATGGAAAGAGGGGCATTTTCAAGTTTATCAAGCCAAAATTTAAGCATGATTTACTAAAAAAGGCCCTTCTTCCCAGATTTAAGATATTTATCGTATTTGAAGAAATATTAGAAATTCTTAAGAAATAAAATTTGCGAATTGTCTATCCGGTAGTTTCTACAGTAAAATCAGGATTTTTTGTAATAAATTTGTCGAGATTTATATTTAGAAAAGTTTTGACTTTGAAGCGCTACAAAACAAATCTCGGCAAATTCATTACGAAAATCCCAATTATTTTGTAGAAAATGCCGGATAGACAATCCGCAAGTTTCATTTTATAAGGATTTATATTATTGTATCAAATGCGATTAATATGACTCAAGAATGATGTGCAAGTCAAAAACGAACCATAATTATGATAAATGTGTTGAAGGGATAAACATTATATCTTTAAAAACAGTCTTTTTAGAACCTGAAATATATGATGGAATATAAATTATATGCATTATGCACTGTTACATGAAAAAAGTATATAGACAAGATATGGCCTTTATCACATCAAACGTGTAAATTTGTTCTTATAATGTGATAAAGTACGTAAAGTACGTAATAAAATGAAACGTTTACAATTTCTTTCTAGATTATTCAACAAAATTAATTCAGTTTTACATAAAAACATTGTGTAAAACTTTAGGAGGTATTTTTATGTGCAATTCTTTTAATCATATAAAACCTTCAAGGCTGAAAAACTACGTCAGTGAGAAACACGTCAGTAAGTACCCGAAAATATTATATAAACGCAAATATCAGCAGACGTCAGTTAAAATCTGCATTATCATCCTTTACCAGCGCAATATAAAAATGTAAAAGTTACGCGTTTTATTTATAAAATTTCTTCTACATTCTTCTTTGTACATTAGGATAAAAAAAATTTTGGTGCGATATATATATAATCATAATATGTCAGATCACTCCAGGGCTAGAGTCTCGCTTGTCACGTCTCCGAATTCACACACTTCTAACTAATGTTCCTTACTATTGTGTAGCTTAGAGCCGATAATTAACAGGATTAAATCCTTCTTTTAAAAAATACTTAATATGGGGAAACCCTTTTGTACTTGGGGCCTTATAACAGGAATTATTTTAGCTGAAAATGGTGATTTGCGTAGGTTAAATTCGGCAATATGGGGCAAATTCGGCAATATGAGGTCGGTAATATTGGGCCCCCCTGTATTTTCTAATTTATTTTCGAAATTAAAAGTTCTTTTATTAATTGTTATATTAAAGTTTCCTTTATTAATTTTCAAAATCATTTTGAGAATTAATGGTAATTTAATTTATTTATTATTGATTTGGATCGTATAATACGATTCGTATTTTCATCTATAGCATTTTATTTATTTTCCAATTAAAAATTAGT
>SCLH01000422.1:346153-365252 GCA_004367855.1 Oikopleura vanhoeffeni | reverse complement strand
GCTTGAACTTGAGTTCAATAAGAGATAATTCGAATGTGTAGTTATCACAATATAAGCGCTCAACGTTGGACCGAAAAACCGATTTATTCGATTCGGAGCTTCCAAGGGTTAATCGACGGAAGTTTTCAAACTCCAATCTTGGAGGATATTACTCATGGTCAGCGTGACAACAGTAGACTTTTTCACACTCGGGAAGATAATTATTTGCCGTTTCATTATTATTCAAAAAATGTCAGAAAGAAAAAAATTATGCTGAGCTGCTCGAATGATAAATTTGAAAAATCGTATGTTCGATTACGAGATTTCCAAAAAATTTATCTCGGTAAATTCACTAGAAAAGTGAAAAGAAATCTAATGAACCCTAGACGTCCAAAAACAGTCCGACGCCAAGAAAAACTCGAGGCAATTTATGATGTCTACAAAAACCTTTCTCTAGATGGACAAGTTTCAGAAGCAGTCTCTACAGCGTATCAAATTGGAACTTTGGACAAAATTCAAATGCAATTTTTTTTTATTGAAAATAATGAACAAACTCAATTGCCTTCAGATTCTGATTAATTATAACTTCTTATTAATTACTTTTCTGCGTACCGATTTATTCTCGTATTTCTATGTATTTTAAACCTCCGCAATAAATTGTTTATTTGCTCCTTAACAAAAGCTCCGTCATTTTGACCGGTAATTTCTGGTTACACCGGTCGAAATCGAAAAAAAGACGATGCTACACACTGGACATTTTTTCATAGATAATATTTCATATATGATGTTTTCAGCTAAAATGATCACCCGAGGCGTATAGTGGTTGGACTGACTAAAAAAAATAGCGACTCATACTTAGATATTTTTTTTCGTATTTGATGTCCGATAAAGTGGTTGGGTCTTCAAATAAACTTTTTGGCATTTTGAATATCTTAAGGCAGTCCATATCTTCTGAACTTGTAGTACTTTTTGATACTAATCATAAAATAATTGAGATACTGTGCTAAGAAGCTCAAGCATTAACGAGAAAAACGTTATCTACCTTATCAAACTGGTTAACCAAGCTTAACCAAAATGCAGATTTCCAACTTTAATGTTTGAAACTTGAAGTTAATAAGAGTTCGCCACGTTCTCTGAATTTATCGCAGCTAAGTCACTATAAAGCGAATCATTATTTTGCAGATAAATACTTCAAATCATATTATCTGGCGAGAGATCTGGAGAAAATTGGTTTATAAAAACTCACTTTACATACGTGAGGTTCCATGGCATGCCATAAGTCTGGCAGATTAGCAATTTGAATTCATGTTCTTTAGAGCGCGATTTTGATCCTAAAAGAAACTTGAAAACTTTTTCTTGACGGATAATAATCTGAAAATTTCACCGAATGAAGATTTTTCTCAAAAAAAAGCATATTTCACCTAATCAGCTTCACCAAAATGTGTATTGCGATTTGAAGATATACTTCTAGGGTCTAAGTCGCGCTCTGAAGTACATAAATCCAATAATTTTTCGAAAAAAAAAAGTTTCTAGGCCGAAAATGACAAAATAGTGATTTTTTGCCGCGTTTGTTTTTGCCGCTTTACTGCTAACCCATTTTCCAAGAGCGATATCGCTTTATCACAATTTTATCACACAAATGTGAAAATTCAATATTTATGTTTTATCTTTCATGAAAGTGTTCATTTTGCAGACGTTTATAATTTCAATGTTCTTAATATAATGAGTATCGTGTAAAATATAAAAAGCACTTTTCCAGATAAATATAAATTTACTGGATTAGGGTGTTACAGAAAATTGACGCCACCCGAATTTTTAATAGATCAAGAAATATTGGGTTAATAATTGCAGGGATCTAAGAATATATATTCGTTATAACCAATTCAAACCTAATATAACCGAAAAACGTTCTAAATGTTAAAAATCACGATTTGTGCGTAGGCGGGTCAAAAAAGTGCATAAAAACTTATGAAAAAAACTGACAAGGGAAATTCCTCATTGCAATCTTCGTTATAAATTTGAGAATCTCTTTCGTACTTAATAAAAATATCAAAAACCTAAAAAAATCCGGCATGGCGGTCATTTTGACATTTATAAAATATGCCCGTCAGCCAATTTCACCCGATTGGCCAAATTCTCGGCGTTCATGAGCTTGATTGGCTTAGAAACGAACGTAATTAATTTTAATAAAAAAATATGAATTTATATATTTGTTTTGGCCAATGATGGAATGGTGGAGTATTGTTCCCTAGGGACATGGTGAGCGAATTTTCAACTTAGGTTTTTGGTCTCTAAATTTTTCTTGCCAAATGTACTTTTCCGTTTATTCATAACTATAACATAACTCAAATGGCTCATTTGCTGTAACACCCTATACTGGATATCAAACTTTTTTTCCTTAAAATGGTTCATGTTTCGACTATGAAAAGAAATGACGCCTATAGCACCCGAAATTTTAAGTGCCAAATAGCACTAACCAGTCTTCCCAACAAGTGTTGTTATTTCTTCAATAGTTTAGAAAAAACCGAAGGATACCAGAAAATAAAAAAAAAATTCGGCCTGATTTTCCATGCAGAATTAAAAAAACAGTCAATAAAATTTTTGGATTTGACTTGCGGAAAATTTTCAGAATATTTTGAAAAAAGTCGTGCAAAAATGACAAAATAAAGTTTTATTATTTTTCAAAGAGCGGTTAAAAATATGTTGGCATTTGTATTAGAAAAGTACAACGCCTATTTCTTATATTTTGACCAAAATATTTCAATTTAAAATCAGAAAAACTTTCGAACAAAAACATTTTAAAATGTTTTCATCCGTTTTAAAATTTGCACGTATTTCAAAGTTAAAGTTAGGACTCAAATCATTCCTGAAATAGATTAAAACAAATTTCACAAGCTGGAAGAAATTTTTACTTGTTAAAACGAACAATAATGAGCATAAAAAAATAAACTTACTTATGAATTTCGTAAGTTATGTATCGAAATATTGACTCCAGTCTGCCGAGTTTATGGCACTCTTACTAAGTCCCTTATCCAGAATCACTGAAACCTTCAAAAATTCTTCCTTCTTTCGAAAGTTAGAAAACAAATTTTGTCTCGATAAACCAACGGCTTTTCGGTTATTGCAAGTCCCAGCTCAAAAATTTCTTCTCATGATTATTTTCCTTGATATTCATTGACCTTGAATAACCTTAATAATGATGACGTTTTCAATGTTTAGGGAGAAAGCTATTTTGTTTAGGGAGATAGCTATTTTGTAATAAAGTGAAGCCGTCGATTTATGATAACTCAGCATGTAATTGAGCAAATTGGGATTGCTGAGTATCAAAAAAGTGAGGTTATCGATGACCAAAACATTATCTCAAATTGAACATTGGAAACTAAAGAAGCTATCTTTCTGGTGATTGAGGACCTTGTTTAGTCTGTTTTCATCCCAAAAGATTAAAAGCTAGTTTTGACTTGCAACCGCTAGCTTTTGAAATAAAATTAAATATTTCCATTTCAAATAACTCGAAATGATACGTTATTACCACAAAATTTTCCTGAGTTAAGGGGGTGGCAGCTGTCTAGCAGATTGCTTAATTTTTCAGAGCGATATATGAAACGCGATATATCCCTTATTCACACTTTTGTGAATATCCCGGCCCTGATCAGGAAACGTAGTGTGTTTTTAAGTGAGAGGGCTGGGATATTTACAAAAGTGTGAATAGGGGATATGAATCAAAAAATGTGAAAATTTATTTCATTTTAATAAAAGTGTTCATTCTTTCAAACCATTATATTTTTAAATTCTTAACTTCTACAATGGCAAACTATTTCTGGACTCACAAAGTTGTCATGGTCACGCGTGACCATGGTGTTCAAATCACGTGTATAACCTTAGATTCATTATCAACATATATTTTCAAAATTAAATGTTAAAAAAAGTAACTAAAAGGCATCAAATACTGATAAGAAAAGATAAAAATCTCTCTTTTTAGCACGATTCACACTATTAAGGGCATAAGTAATAAAAATTAAGGCTAAATTTGACATTTTGAAATTTTTAGTATTAAACCAACACCAATTTGGGTGCTGAAACTGCAAAACAAATTTTATGTTTTTATTAACATTTTCACAAAATCAGCTTTTTAAATTAAAACAAAAAAAATTTAATGACAAGGTTCAAGGCCAATTTCAAGTTCATCGTAAAAGGTTGTGAGTACCCTCAACAAAATCGGAGAGGTCGACTTTATAATGCAAATATTAGCAACTATGGGTAAATTATGTACTGAACGGTTACTAGAGAGCGAAAATAGTCTAATTTTTGAGATTTCACGAAGAGATTTTTGCTCTCTGGCGACCTCTTACTACATGATTGACGCATATCGATTTCTCACATCAACCCGAAGATGATTTAAAATAAATCGAAACAAGTTGTTTAAAAACAAGTCTTACTTGCGAAAATCAATAAATTGACGCATAGTTGCTAATATTTTCATCAGAAAGTTGATTTTTTCAATTTTTTTGAGCGACTTACGATTCTCTACGATAAACTTTGAAATTACCGGTAATTTTATATACGATAAACAATATACGGTATTTTGGAAAAGTACTCAAATCACATAAAAACAACTTTGACGATGCTTTTCAAGACTTTTTTCTCATTACGACAAAGTCCGAATAAAATCACGTGACCAAAATAAGGTTTTAAATATCTCATAAATGAATCCTTATTTCTTGAAAAATACGATCACGTGATCTTTTTCGAAAATACCATTATTTTCGAAACTCTTAAATTAGGTGTTTATTAGCCAACAAATTTTTTTGGCGTGATTTAAGTACTATTTGTGTACTTAAACTGAAACCTTATTTCTTAATTTGAAGGTCACGTGATTGTTTTTGGACTTCGGTGTAATAAAAAAGAGTTTTAAAACTTCTATAGAACCTATTCATTTCTTTCAAAAATTGATTTAAGTAATATTAGAAAAAAAAATACTATTTTTGCCAACCTTATTCCTTGAATATATGGTCACGTGATCATTTTCGGGCTATGGTGTAATAGGGAAAAAGTCTCAAAATTTTTTTTGATCCCGCTCATAGCTTTTTTTACTGATTCAATTTTTTTTGCAAAAAATAAGTACTGAAATACAGTAAAAATTTTCAAAAAAAAACGCACTAAAGTCAATTATTTTAATAGTTGATGGATCACTTTGTAAATGCTATATTTATAAATGATAAAGGGTCTTAAATTCCGATTAAAGGGGTCATGGTCACGTATGACCATGAAAACATTGTGGGAGTTAACATTACTGAGTAATTTTTAATTATTTATTTACAACAACGTTTCGCATCAAGCTTTTTTAAAGAAACTGATTTTGAAGTTGAAGACTACAAAAAGTACAAAGTATAGAACAGCTTGAATTCGTGAATGAAATAGTAGGCTAAATAAACTAATTTCCGCATTTTGTTGTTCAAAGTAATTTTGAAGTTTGTGTGCAGTCTGCTGTAGTGGTCCATAAATAATTTGTCTCTCATCTTTTTGATGAAACCTATATTAGAATTTGGAAGAATATTATTTATATCAAATTCTTTTAATTTTCTTCTAGCTGAGTATCTGTAAACATAAGAAAACCCACTTTTCATGAGAACTCAATTTTTAACTAAACCCGATGTTTGAATTTTTTCGAGGCGATATTAATAATCTTTAGCCATTTTCGGGTGTAAACCGTTTAAAAATTGGTGAATTAGTCTGCACATTGAATAATTTCCTGCATATGAATGTTGTTTCCCATGAAAATGGCCAAAAATTAAGAAAAGAAACTTTTTTAGAAATAAAATTTGACCTTCATCTGCGTTTTGATATTAAAAAATGTCTTGACTATCTAAATAAATGACCTCTATTACACCCGACATTTTATCGAGAATATTTTGCAAAAATAAATTTATTTTAATTGAGTGCCAAGTGGGACTAACCGGTCGTACAGCCAAGTCTTGTTAATTTCATCGATAGGTTAGGATGATAATCGTGCGTCTATCCCATCTGTTGACATACGGAAATTCCCTAGATATCAGATAATTAAATAATGGATTCTGTCTGATTTTAAATAGAAAATTCAAAAAATAATGAAATATTTTGGACTTGATATGCGGAAAATTTTCATAATATTTCTATAAAATCGACAAAAGATGAAAAATTAAAATTTTATGATTTTCAAACAGCGGTCAGAAAATATGTTGACATTTATGACAAAAGTTAAAGTAGATATTTGCTTGTTTTTACCCACAAATTTCAATAAAAGAATAAAAAAAATTAAGGACGGAAAATGCGAAAAATTTTCAGAATGTTTTGATTTTTTAAATTTTTACAAATTCAGAAATGAAATATTCTGGTTGAGCTCACGAAATTAAAACCAAAAAAATAAACTGACTAATTATTCTAGTAAGTTACTGACTAAAAAATTTGGGTTTCACACGAAAACATGGAATTAATAATATAAAAAAAAATCCGTGCCCAAAGTTTGTTTTTCAAAGAACCGATCAAGCTGACAAAGCATCATGTAATGAAAAAACTTAAAACGGCCATTAACAATTTAAATCTTTTTTTTACCCTTGGAGGCTCCTCCGCCACTTAAGTGATGCGACTTTGAGAGCTTATTACGGGGAAAATATAAGTGCTTGGAACTTTATTGTACTCTAGGTCCTAAAGATTAAGGATAGACTTAAAAGCTTTAATAGTTGTAATTTTACAGTTTGTTCTATTAACAAACCATATAGAAAGGTGACATTAAAAAAATGTGCTTCAACCTACGAAAATTTTTTTGTGAGAAAATGGGAGACGTCAGAACAAAAATTAATAATGGAAAATATTAAAGATTTAATTTTCTAAAAAGTGACGTTCTCAGAAATAACCTGCAATTTTCGGTCTTTAATCTACTGGTTTTTTGCGAAAAAATAACCTAACCTATGCAATTTATTGAATTCACTTTCAAAGAAATAAAAGTTCACTTCTGCCGTCAGGACAAAAGTGGAAAATGCAGCAGTTCAGAAAATTTTTTCCTATAAAGTAAATCATTCAGAAGCAACCTGCAATTTCTGGTATTTAATCTACAGGTGTTTTTGAAAATAGTCCGGAGCCTCCACGGGTTAAGATACTATTTTGCCAAAAAATCAGAAATCCTTTTTTACCGAAAATAAAATCGAATCGGACAACACCAAAAAATGCGACTGGCTGTTGCACTTATGCATTTTTTCATAACAAGATCTTAGATGAATTAGGTTTCGCAAAAACCAGGGTTAGATATTAATTGTGTTTTCGAGCCTGATTACTATTTTACGTTTTTGAGAAGACTCATGAAAATAAATAGAACTAAATAAAAAAACCCAATTGTAGTTTATATCTTTTTTCCCAGCCTAAGTCCATTTTAAAAATTCTTACTATCTCTAATAGATATTCTCATATATTATCATATCCCTTTATCACTTTTTGGTTAGAATGCGTAGCCACTACTCATTTTAACGTGTGATTTTAATGTTTTGGCTACGCATCCTAACCAAAAAGTGATAAAGGGATATGAGAATATATGAGAATATCTATCAGAGATAGTAAGCATTTTTAAAATGGACTTAGGTTGGGAAAAGGATACTTAACGCAATTCCTGCATGTCTAACACTCTAAATCTCAAAACACGACTAAGTCAAATTTTTTGTTAACGTTTACATTTTTTGATATAATAATTTTTAATAGGTACAACGTATAATGAGTCAAGTACTTGTCTTATGACTGTCATAATATGGCATCAACATCAAGTCCATAATATTAACGAATCTTTAATATGGAAATTAAACTTATTATGGGTAAATGAACAATAGGGTGCGCACTAAGATAATCGACAAAGTGTTTTATTAGCAATTATCAAAGAGGGGGGAGGGTCAAGGCAGAAAGAGATATAACATATATCATAAAAGCTATATCATATAGGTTTTTCCAAAGATAAGAAAAATTTGTAATTTAGAACCAACTGAGTTTTTTGCAACACAATTTCTTATTATTTCGATTCAATGTTGATATTTATTGCAGATACCGTATTCTGGTGGAAATAAATTGTATTTGCTCGCAATCAATACATATTGACAATCGAATAAAAACTCTTCATCTTGGAAATCTAAAATGTTCTATCAGGCCCTAAAGTTACTAATCCAGTGTTCGCGTTTGACTGATTTTCGGCTCGCGGAAATATCAACATGAACATTAATTTTCAACTTGTTTATCTTAAAAATTAAAAAGCTTTGCCATTAGCACATCCTCATTACTATCCTCCAGGATGATACGTGTAAACTTTAACTCTAAGGCAGCCAAGAAAAAAGCTTGCGAAAATTTGAAAAAGTATATTTTGGTAAGAAATAACGATTTGCTGTGCTCAGAGAAAAACAGAAACATAAGATTCCAGGAGGTTGTGAGATCTTTGAATCTGATATTGGCCCTTTAAAATCTTTAGTTTTTAGTTTGCTCATGATAGAGACTACAATTTTTCTATTATAAATAATACGGCGTATACAGTTTCATATTTTGAGCTACAAAAATTATAAAATACTATAAAATATTGATATTCAGGTCGCTATTGACTCCATTTATTGAAAAAATAATTTCAGTGCTAAACGCACTTGCTAATACTGGTTTATTTTTGGTGGCAATTATGGCGTTCTGAGTATACATAGACACTATTTGTAATTAAAATATATATTTAGCTTCAGACAAGAAATGATAAAGATTTTAAATGTTGAAAATTTCTCATATCAGAAGCTAACAAAAATATTTATCATCGTCGCCGTTTGAACTTGGTCTGCGTCTTATGCGAGTAAACACTGGGATATTTTCTTTTTTTTTCTCATGCGGTTTTCGGTTTTTTTAAAAGTTGGATGGAAATTTTATTAATGATAAAACAACAGCAAATTAAAATTTTACTCGATTTAGATTTTTAATTTTTTAAAAATTTAGAAATTGTTGTGATTTGTTTTTGACAATTTCTTTGGATTGGTTTTCATGATGCTTCTAGCAAACATTTAACAAATAGATTATAATATATACAATCCCAGAGTACGGAGCCGAACATTAGAATTCGCGATTTGGGAATAATTTGAAAAAATATAAATAAAAAAAAAAAGTTTGAACTGAAAAATTAAATATTTTATAAAACATAGAAAATTGTATTTAAAAACAAAAAAATGATTTCTGTTGTTTCAAAAAATAATTCAAGAATTGATTCCAAAAAATTAAAGATGTTAATACAAAAATTTAAAATTTTGTGTTCATCAAATCATCAAATCATCTCATTGTTAGATTGGTTTTGTGAAATTGGAGTATAATATATGAAAATAGTTTGAAAAAAATTAAAATTTGTTAGTAAAAAATCAAATATTATTAGATTTTAAAATATTTGTTTATAAGAAGATCATCGAAATTTGAACATTTAGTTTCCATCTGACATTTCATTTTAACAATTGTAAAAACATTTTTTTACATTTTATTTTTATATTTTAAATTTTTTTTTTTTTCATTGTAATAAAATTACTTTAGCCTTAAANAAAAATTTTATTAAAAAATTAAAATTTTGTTAAAAAATTAAAGAAAATCGTTAAATAATTTAAAATTTATGACAAAATCAACAAAACCGTACTTATCTAATTACAAATTGTATTTAATTCAAATGATTATAATCGGAAATTGATGTCTTCAAGTTGAAATACATTTAACAATTTCTGCATAAAATTCTCATTTTTGAATTAGCCCGCCAATCTTTTTTAATAAATTAACATTTTTTTTATTATTATTTTGTATTTTGAAATTTAATTTTGAATTATCGAATAATTTTATTCTTGAGTAACATTCAACAGAATGTTCAATTTTTTGCAAAATATTTGATACAGTCCACAACCTCTAACTGGAACACTTACCGACCTAAAAAAAGCGTTCCAGTTAGAGGGAGTGTTCCAGTTAGAGATAACCCCTATAACTTTGCTTACAAAGCTACATTGCATATTAAAATTGCTTTATTTTGTGGTCAAATTCGTTGGTAGATGAAGAAAGTTTTGTGCATAACATAATTTATATTACACAAGTCAAATACAGCAGGCAGTTTTGTCTCATTTTTTTTTAAAAAAAACCTGTTATTAGAAATTTGTTTTTTTTTTCTTGTTACAATTTCTAAACCGCTAAAACCACTGTTTATTGCGCAAAATTCTGAATTTCTTCTCACACAAACATTTCCTCGGAATTTGTAATTTCTTCCTCGGCATCATGGCTGTACTCAGAAATCTGTCGGATTCTTCAGCTTCTGAAATCTGTTCAGATAGCGAATTGATACGAAATATTTTTTCAAATATTGTGAGTTCTGAACATGATTTCGAAAGTATCGAGACCAGCAATTTTCCAGAAGCAATTACCAAGTTTATCTTCAATGTTGTTAGATATCTTAGAAATTGATCACACATTTCTGCCATAGTCGGTGATCGCAAATTTTCACAGGTGTATGCAATTCGAAATTTTTTTTGAATTTTTCTTTGATGGTTTTCATTTTTCTTCACTCGATGAATCGAACCCAGGCCAATTTTTCTTTGAAATTTTTCTTTAAAAATTTTCTGGCAAATTCGAAGGGATGTTTTCGGATTTTTTTTCATGAGCTGTTTTATTTGCTGTTTCTCTGTGAAATTGAGCTAAGAATATTTTGGTATTTTTTTATCACTCATTTTATATGCTTATATCATATAAGTTATATGAGTTATTAATTATATTATTATCACGTTAGGCTTTTTGAAATATAATCTAGTGCCATATCTAGAATTCAAAAATGTAATAATATGTCACAAACGCCTTCGAGTCTTAAAATGTTAACAAACGCCATAATAATTTGTACCTATTTTTGGAAAAACAAAAAATCTGGGATTTCGCCTAGGAGCCTTTTAAAATATATGCTGTTCATAATAAAGATCAGTTCAAAAAGCACATTTTTTCACTCTTCCAGTTAGAGACAAATAGACCGACCCTAAAAAAGCGTTCCAGTTAGAGAAAGTGTTCCAGTTAGGGGTGTTCCAGTTAGAGGTTGTGGACTGTATATTAAAAAAAATCTAAGAATTTTTTTTAACAATCTTAAAATTGTATTGCTCAATTTTGTACAATTAAACGTTTAAGGTAACCTGTGAATGTTATTAAGAAAAATAACAAAATAAGAATATTACATTTGACACGAAGATGGTATAAAATTCAACATTGAGTTTTTTAATCCAAAATTATTTGATTTGATTTTAGAATATTCCAAATAATAATATATTTGAGATATTTGTTCACCCATTTGAGCGGTTAACCCCCCTTACACCCCAAACGCGATTCGGGAAGCTACTTTGGGCGCTTATTACAAGACAAGTTAAGGTTTCTTGTAATTTTATTTTTCCCAAATTCCTGAGATTAGGGATTGACTTAGAATAGTGGCATTTACTTAGTGAACTGCAACCAACGAAATTCACTTGTGGAAAATAAGAAAAGCCAGAACAAAAATCAAAAATGGAAGAAATTCAGAATTGAATCTTTATCAAAGTGACTTTCTCAGAAATAACCTATTATTTCGGATTCTCAATCTACAGGTGTTTTTCAAAAATTAAACCTGATCTACGAAATTTATTGAAATCACTTATGAAAACATAAAATTTTACTTAAAGACGTGAGATCAAAAAGTGAAAACGGGGCAGATTCTGGGGTTTCATTTTAAAAGTGACTTTGAAAAATTTCATTCATCTTGACATTATTGAAAGTTGTCTAACGTCATTTGTTAACCTCCTCACACCCAGAAACCAGAACTTTGCCTCACACCTAAAAGCCTATCTAAAGGCACTTCTTTGAGCGCTTATCCCGGGAAAACTGGAAAAGATATCTCTTCACTTATTTATCACTGATTGAGATCAACGATGGAATTAAGTGAATAACACGTAACATTTTTAAATTTCGAAGTTCGTGAACTAGATAATTGCGAGAGAAAAAATAGATTCACTCACCTTGTATTTCTTGAAAAACCAAATATTTTTTACAATGACATATAAGTTACAAATTCACAAGTGAAACTTCAGCTACTTTAAACGGGTCTCAAATTTGAAATATGATATCCCGATCGCTTACAAAACAATTATTCATATCGCCGCGCGTCAAAATATATGCAGTTAAATGTGAAAAATATTGCTAATCAGCTGAAAACTCAAAATCAGTACCACCTTATGTTCTACATTTGATCGATTTGTCTTGGTCGGCTTTATTTGGGTTACATTGCCGTTCAATTCTTTCGAAAAATAATTTTTTGAAGAATAATTTTTTTTCATTATTTTGAGTTTTATAAAAATCACTTGTGAGAAAATTATTCTTCGTATAGATAAAATGCAGATAAAATTAACTAATATAAAAAGAATCCTCAAGTACTTTCCTAAAAACTGGCTTNATATGTCGCTAAAAAAAACCATTTTTTGGCCTTCTATAAGTGAACTCATTATTACCAATCCATGGTTGTAAATTTGGGTCGCCTGGATAACTGGGAACGTTTGATTCAATAATTGTTCCAGCTGTACTTTTCGCTAAATTTGAACACGTACTAGGGCGCGCGGGGATCCTTCTGATATTTCTCTTTGTTGTCAAAACATTACAAAATTACTCTTTTTCTCACAGTTTTTTTTTCGATATATTGTAAAACTTATTGACAAAAAGATTTAAAGTTACGAAAATATTTAGAAATGCAGTCCCATAATCTACCACAACACCGCGTGTTTTTGCCGAGTGTCAACTATGAGGGTGGTGTACAATAAATATTTTATAAGTGGTGTGGCCTTGAAAATGTTGTTTGATCTCCGCTCACACCGTCAAAAACGCCACCGTTTCGCTAATTAAGCCCCAGTTTTTCGATTTATTTGTGGCTTTTTCGCACACTCGGGTATAATTTTTGGAGTCATCCGATGCCCAGATCCAAATCGATAGGAAACCTGGATTGAGCCTGGCTCACCAACTCGAATACGTGCACGTGCCTGATACTAATTTCTGAAAATTTTTTCTTTAAATTTCTCAAAACATTTCTCAACGAAGGAAGAGGCACAAAGTAGAAAAAAGAGAGGAGGTTTTATAACACCATATTTGAGTCACAATGTTCGCTTATGTATATGTTGAATAAAAACCGTTCTCGCCGCGTAAATGGGGCGCAAGTAGAAGAAATTAATTTGTTAATTAAGAATGTTCACGGTAACCAAGAAGTATTCTTCATTTTTATAATAGTTAAATAATGTAAAATATTTTGAAATTATAAGTACGACAGAAGACATAAGCATAAAAAACAGACGGCTGTGGCAGTTTTCGTCTTTCTGGAGATTGAAACGTCACCGACACCATTAGCTTGATTTTGGTCCTTATTTAATTTGGCGCCATTTTGGAAATATTGTTGCGGACTTGTTATCAACTTACAAGCCCTTTTCCTCGTTTTATAGCAATCAAAGTCCATTCTGCTTTCACTCCCCTCATTGTTCCATTTGTTGCCTAGCACTTCGTTCAGCGCCACCTACCCTGATTCTTTAATTTATTACTATTTCCTAAGAAAAAGAATATTTTTCCTTTGCAATTTTGTACTATTTCATGATATATGTATCAAATAGATGAAATAACTAAACTTGAAATCAATCTATTTATGTCAAAGCATGACATATTTTAGTACGATTCGGTGAGATTATGTTTGAGAATTCATTTTGACTGAATTTTTCTACACTATTCGATTAATTCAGTTTTAATATTTCCTGATATTCCAGTGATATGATCATTTTCTTAGGCAGTTTTCACGTTAGTAAATTTTTATATGACATAACCCTAACAATTAACTCTGAATGAAAAAATCCCCTTTCAAATAACCCCCTACCAGACCCCTATCAACTCCTGAACACCCCCTTAATTTATTCTATTGTTTTTATTCACATTTTATAAATAAGAAAATTGACAAGTGGAAATTGAAAATTGAAGATCCCCATTGTTGAGTTATCTCATCCCTTTTTGAAAAGTACCTTTTTTTTAGTTTGCAATTTTCATAAATTTTCATTTATTTTTTAAAAAAGTAATCCCCTGTTGAACATTTAATATTTATTAATCTTTAGGTAATAAAAATTTTAATTTAATACTAATGCGAAGTCACATTAATTTTATACCCCTTAAGGGTATGGTGGTTCCTACATTTTCTACAGTTTATTATGATCATAAAAATTGCACAATTCAGTCGTTGGATGTTTTAGAAGCAACAAAACAACCCAAATAAGATACAAAAAAATTTCGAAAAATTTTGGCGTTTTTTCGATTTTTTCTCTTAAGTATTTTTCTCAAAATTATGTTCAAAAATACGTTGCTTCATTTGACCACTAAAACTTCGAAAATATTGGGTTGAACGGTAAGCCAACTTATCTCTTCAGTGCTTTCCTCAGTTTCTTTTGAGCCTATTTCGAAAAAAATCGAAGCACATTTTTTTCGGCAAATTTTTTTCACGTGAGCCCTTGAAAAATTCATATTTTTTTGTTTTGGGTCGAAATTGAACAAAAACGCTCCTACAAAGTTTCTGTTGTTTAGAGCTAGCTTTTGCAAAAATTTGAGTAAATTTTGAAATTTAACCTAGGAGGAGATAGATTCTTTCCCGGATAAAAAAGTCCCAAAACCGGTATTTGAACCGGTTTTTTACGTATCAGAAATAAATATAGCACTTACGAAAAAAAAGCGCTCCTCAAGTTTTGTATACTATTATACAGGTTATGTTGAAATTTAGTTTATTTCAAATATACCCCGAGGAGTAAGGAAATTTCCGTTTTCGGCTTAGGTGGCTCTTGTGCCGCTTATGTGTGAAGGAGTGTGGTCATACAAAAAAGTTTATATGGATCAAATATAGGCAAGTTGATAGGCTTAGTCTACAAACCTGGGTAATCTGACACTAGAGGAAGCCTGATCATCGCGCATCCGGCTAATATTTATCGAGAATATGTCATTAGGAACCACCATACCCTTTAATTTATACCATTACGCAAAATAAAGATTTAAAATTTCTTAGTTCACACCCTATATTTTTGCATTTTATAATTTCTCGTGACCACCTAACCGAGTTTCAAACCCCCTGTGATTCAGAATTTTTCAAGCGGCGGGACCCCCTGATTAATATGGTGAGATTCACCATGAATTATCAGATTGTTTGCTGATTCAATAATTGACAGAAAACGAAATTATTTACTTTTTAAACAACCAAAAAATCACACCTAAAGATGACACCAGAAGCAAAAAAAAATTTTCCAAAATGAGTCGGCACTTTCATTCTAGCAAGCGCCGCAATTAAAATTTAGGAAAAAAGGGAGAAAAAATGCAATTTCAAAATTTTGACCGTTTTTTTCCTACAAATTTAAAGTTGCGCGTTCTCAGAATGAAAGTGAAGACTCCTTGTTAAATTTTGCTTCTTCACCAGTTTACTAAGGGTTTTAATTCGAGATAAAAGAATGCAAAAAAAAAATGAATGAGAACTCAAGACGCTGAAAATTTATGAGGCGACACTTGTTCAAAATCCAAGTCTTTAATGAGAAAAATTCTTAGAATTCGAACAATAAAAATTTTGGCTCAGAGTAGTTGCCTACTGCAGTTTTACATCAATCTAATAATATGTTAAAACTTTTTTTTCGTGTTTTTCTAGGCGCTGAAAATTAAAGTGGTGGGAAGAGACTAAAAATATATTAAAGCCGGTTTTAAAATTCGGTTTACTGTGAAATGGCATTAGCGATCATCTAGTAGAAACTTTCAAAATCATAAGACTTGCAGCGAGGTTTTGGTCATTCCGCCTAACAAGATACAGTTTGTAGCTCTCACCGTTTTTCTGTTCCAAGACCTTCAAAACACCTTTCATACCGTTGGGAACCTCTTAATCATCCTTGATTCTTCTTGACCCAAGATGTGGCCCCAGCGCGTGGGCCCAAAAAAGCCTCGACCCGGCACCAACAGCCCAGACTCAGCAAAACAGTGGGCCCGGCGGGCACGCCTCTTCTAGTAATTCGGTACTTGTATAGCATTGAATTTTCCCCGATAGAGGCCTAATTTTACGATGATAGGTTCAAAAATTGTATTCTCACAGGAATATTTTTGTACATTATCAATAATATTGTATTCATTTCTAAAAATTTAGATTTTTGATTTACCTCTTATAATCTGGAAAAAAACAATTCTTGTAAATTTTAGTGCAACCGCGGGAAAAAAAAAACTCAAAACGCGTAAAAAGTATCCAAAAATGACAGATAAAATTTTTCTCTTATTCGAGGAGGAACAAATGAAAAGGCAACGCCAATCTACGCCGAGTCTATTTCTTTAAAATAACATCATCTCAAGTTGAGATGTCCAAGCAACACAAAGTATTGCACATATAACTGGTGATTTCAAATTGGTGGATGGCGCTGCAAATACACACGTCCAAAGATTTTTTGCAAACAATACACTTATAAAAATACAACGGCCAAAGATTTAAAAAAATATGCTGAAAATTTCAAATTCCCCAAAGCTTTTCGAAATTTCTAATTTGAGGGTCCGGACTCTAGAACTCCTTCGAGAATATAATTTATAAGTATTGATGAAATTACAAAACTTGGTGACGTGAGTGTCGCATTTGGCCACTTATTTTTTGATTTTAATTTCTGAAAAAAAATTCTGCAATAACATTTAGTTGTTGAATGATTAATTGCCTTATTTAACAGGAAGAGTTTTACTCTGATCACAATATTCGAAATAATTACTCGTTTGATAAAAAAGCTCTTTTGGTAAATTTTTTGATCATTTTAACTGACGACTGCAATTTTAATGGGCGTTAGAAAATAAAAAAAGGCTTAATATCAGGCTGATAGGGCATTGCAATTATTTTGGTAGATACAATTTGTTTTATTGTCTGGAGTTAATTAATTAATTCCTGATAATTTAATCCTAAATGTTGACAATGTCATTTGATGTCACATACCTTTCCTCACTAACTTCACAGGCGTGTATCGCCGGCATAATAATCGTCGAATTGCCGAGTTTCCAAAAAACCACGCAATTTCACAGTTTTAAGCTAAATCATTTTGGTGTCCATATATTCGACTCATATTCACACTTTTGTTCTATATCCCGGCCTCCTACTTAAAAACCCACTACGTTTCCTAAATCAGGGCCGGGATATTAACAAAAGTGTGAATAGGGGATATATTGATATAAAAAATTTGGAACAAGATTAAACAATATATATCGCGAAATCACGTTGATGTTTGAGGGTTTTATAACAAATGACGCTGAGTGCGTCATTGATGACTTATATTCTTAAATTGAGTTTTCCCAACTTCTTTTGAATTTTGTTCAGATTCGTTTGTAGAGTAACTATTAGTGTTCTTTCCGATTTTCGTATTCTACTTTATTTGAGCCAATTGTTAAACTCCTTGTTTATTGAAAATTGTTTAATTTTGACGTAATTCGAGCGCCAACGTGATTTTCTTGAACGGAAACTTAAGTCCTGTCCTGATATCGCAAACATTATAATAAATCCGAAATTCCAATATTATCAATAATTTTTTCGATAAATTTCGGCGTATTTTACCTCCTTCTGTTATCTTGTAGAATACCTCTTCACACTATCCGGAATATCCTGGCCTTCTACTAAAACAAACTACGTCTCAATTATACATGCCGGGATATTCCGATAGTTTGAAATGGAATATACATTAATTGATATATTATACTGTTTCAAGACTGAAGATGGCATTTAAAGTAATTTTTTATTTTCATACTGGTCGTTTGTCGCTGTGACTTTTCTGTTAACCCCACACCATTTGACTATCTAAAGGCAAAAAAAATTTCGGGAGCCAAACGGCGCAGAAATAACATCGTCACAGACCTACAATTCATATATGTCATAGAGTTTGCATTTTATTTCCAAAAATATTTGAAATACTTTATACGATTAGCTGTTCGAAGTTATTTTCTCCTCCTTTTTTTGAGATTTTCGCGAAAATTTCCCTAAAAATAATTGTGTGAAAACGATACATAATATCAAAATCTAAGTACCAGTTTTTAGGAAAGTACTTGAGGATTCTTTTTATATTAGTAATTTTATCTGCATTTTATCTATACGAAGAATAATTTTCTCACAAGTGATTTTTATAAAACTCAAAATAATGAAAAAAAATTATTCTTCAAAAATTATTTTTCGAAAGAATTGAACGGCAATGTAACCCAAATAAAGCCGACAAGACAATCGATCAAATGTAGAACATAAGGTGGTACTGATTTGAGTTTTCAGCTGATTAGCAATATTTTTCACATTTAACTGCATATATTTTGACGCGCGGCGATATGAATAATTGTTTTGTAAGCGATCGGGATATAATATATTTGAAAGACCCGTTTAAAGTAGCTGAAGTTTCACTTGTAATTTGTAACTTATATGTCATTGTAAAATATTTGTTTTTCAAGAAATACAAGGTGAGTGAATCTATTTTTTCTCTCGCAATTATCTAGTTCACGAACTTCGAAATTTAAAAATGTTACTGAAAAACGGACCAACCGGAAATCCGCCATTACCGGTCTGAAATTCCAAAAATAAAATCTATAAGCACATGCGGAATAAAATTTTCTATCTACTCATATATACTTTCATGGGGTTTTTAACGTCGAGAAAGCCGTAATCTTCAAATAGCTCCTAAAAAATAAACCACCAGTCGATATATCCAAATTTCTTCAAATTTTTAATCTGGTAACAAAACAATTCTAAAACGTGAACGTTGATAATTACGATTTTTTCAAATGAAGTTTCTGAGAAACTTAGTATTAAAAAGTTATCCAATTATTTCTTTAGTTGTGTAAGATCATAAGATTATTCAACTTACGCTCAAAAAATCATATTACGTAGGCCTTCCAAATGCAGTACAAAAGCCTACTTCTCATTCGTTTCACAGGAGATTTTTTTTCTTCTTTGGCATGCGGGCTTGATATATATCGAAAATCTTTTAACACCAGTAGGCGTAACTATGGAGCCAGTGTCCAATCAGAATACTCGATTGTCGACTTAATTCAATAATCCCGCTATTTCATTGGTCAC
>SCLH01000422.1:298279-323314 GCA_004367855.1 Oikopleura vanhoeffeni | reverse complement strand
TTTTGTTAAAAAACTTTTTTGTTAAAAAACTTTTTTGTTAAAAAACCCCCTGCCCAATCTGCCACATCGCACGGTGCTTTTTTTGGAGGTGAACAGGAAACATTAAAATTCTGCTACACACTCAAGAGCATGAATCAATTTGCTGATTTCGCAATACAAAAATTAAGATTAGACTCACAAAATGCGTTTTTATTTTTCATTTATTCTGTTATGTGGGAAATCCATCGTTAATTGGCAAAGCTAATCGACAAAGATTTAAAAGTATATGAAGTAATTTTATAATTTGGAAGGTTGTCATTTTCAAATTATAGGGTATTCTTTCGATACATAGAATGTTTGAGGCCTTTTTGATTGATTGTAGGCGTCGTTTTGTTCTAGTGGTCATGTAAATAATTTGAAATTTTGAAAGTTGCTTAGTTTTATCAGAAGATTGTTTGAATATAATTATGAAGGAAGCTGCGACCAGGGATCGGATTTTTTCAAAATTTGACGAGGTCGGGTCGGGTCGATTTTCTTCCTGAAATTTTCCAGGTCGGATCTACTTTTATCATCACTGAAATTGATTTCACTGCAATTGGGTTGACCCCGAAAATTACGACCTGGCGATCCGGAAAATCCGCTCTCTGATGATATCTATATCAGATATCAAACATATCATATTTGAGAAATATTTACAAATTTATAATAATAAAATGATCGATTTTAACAATGACCGACCCGGAAGAATCCGATCCCTGGTTGCGGCTATTTCATGCGACGTATTTTCTTTCATAACGTTTTTACAAACCTATATATTTTAATCGAGGATTTTCAGTCAAAAGCGGCGAATTAATCCGAATTAATCCTGCTTTTGGAAACGACTCATCTGATTTGATTTTGAGATAGCTCAAACTGAGCACAAATATTAAAAAAAGAATACATTAACAAAATAATCCAAATATGAGCATTGTTTCCAATTGTTTAACATTGTTAACAAAAACAGATAATTAAACAATTTCAGTAATCTTTAAACAAACTAAAAATGGTCGGATTCGGACCAATTTTCTATTATGTTATTATTCACTGAATATTTGTGCTAAGTTTCAGCTTTCTAAATACTTAAGCAGATGACTCGTTTTCAAATTAGTTGTGATGACTCAAAATGCTCGTTATTCCTCGATTAAAGAAACAGCGTTCACAAAAGCCTCTCACATATCCGCATGATGTCGATGAAACTTAGAATATCCTTTTGCCTTTTAAAAGCATACGGGAAAAGGATACGTTACAGTTACTCCGGGCATCATGATCGATATACATCTCCTGGACTTGTGTTGTGAATAATCCAGAAAACGTTTTATTATGAAATTTTATTTGGCGGCACAAATTGTGACACTTGGGATTTGCATCAACTTGACCCCTGGCTAACGTTATTGTAACACGCTTTTGTGCACTTATCTCACCAGTCAACACAGTTAATGTATAATTTTATAACAAAATGTACTTACGCCGATCCAATAAAAGGATTATCTCTCATCAAGAGTATTTAATTGTGCTGGAATTTGGAGGCTTTATAAGTATATAATACCAGGTAATAACGACGCGAAGTCTTAGTATAAACGCGTCCTATACACGAATTTCTTAAAGGTACTTCTGTCCGCTAAATTGATCGGAAAAGTACTAAAGTTGAGATGACTGTCTAAAATAAAGTCGTGGGAGCATTATAACAGATTGAGTCATCATGTAAACCACACACATACAGAAACATAGCTAATATAAGTACAGTGATTCAGAGGAGAACAGCCACAATTCTATAAGAGTTTTGAAAGTAACGTCTCGGTTCTCGAGAAAGACACTTACTGACAAAACGAAATAATTGAACTAATATTATTTTTGACTATAAATGAGCTAAAAAATATTTTAAATGGCAAACAACAGAAATGAAGAAGGTATGTCTTATAATTTAAGAATGAATTTCCACTTTAGTTCCTCTCTAAACTATATTCAACGAGAGGACAGTTAAAAAGAAAAATGCCGGGGACGAAGTTATTTCAGCGATAAATAACTGAAGTCATAATTTAAGGTATTTAATAATCTTTTAATATTAATCTCCGTCGCACAATTTAATTAGCGCATTTTCACTATGATTAAACCCAATCGCCATATTTTCCAACCATATATTCAAGAACTACGCCGAGTACATACTAAGCCATATCATTACGCGAAACTTACTGGATCATCTTGCGTACATTCTTACTTTTGATCATAAATATAATGATGGATCCACACAGCATTTCTCTTATTAAACCAATTTGCGACAAAAAAAATACTTGAGTCTCAGTATATAGAATAGTTTCTTGTAATCTACATAGATATAAGTAATAAAAATCGAAACATAATATATACTATAACCGTCTAAGAACACCAGGCCAATAATTGATGACGAGACATCTTATTGAGAAGGACGTGCGTATAGTCTCTATCCTCGTCTAATATTACCTCTGGATAATAAACATAGAAGATCCTAGTGTTCTTCCGGATGCGCTGACTACTTATCCTTGTATAATTTTATCGAGCTGAACAAGGTGTTCTCTCACAGCATCTGCATGCTCTAGTCGAGAGTTTTATCTCTAATCAGCAATCCTACACGGAGAGAACCACTGTGTAATCGGTTGTCAATAGGGTCTATTTCCTAGAGACAAATTATATCTCGCAAGAATAGAAACTACACAAACATTATACCACTGGATATAATTGTGCAAAAAATTTCTGAAAAAATTCTACAGTTGTGGATCGCACATGATCAGCACTTATCCGAGTAAGAATGTATTAAATACACATTGACTAGACCTTTTCACCTCTTAGAGACAGAAAAAGAAACTTTGTCTCATTTCACTATAAAATAATGGCTCAAATCGAAAAACCAAATGCGAAAAACTAGTATGCGGTGCAGCTTCTTATCTCTATCCGAGCAACGCATAGAGAGTAGTCTTCGACTCATCCATCACCTAACGACAGAGTATTACTCTCGAATATTCAATGTTTGAGAGATAAAATAATATATTACTAGTCACACGTTTTAAGTATACGATTTTTTAATATGGCCCGCGTATATACTTTGATAAAAATAGTAAAAACATTTAATCACGCCAGAGAAACTTAAATCCATAATGTGAATAAAACCGTAACATCTTGAGAAATCTTTCACAGTGAACCAACGAAAGAACACATATAAAATATATGAACGAGGGATTATCTTACAGTTTAGGGCTCCCATCTTTAGTTTTTGAATAACTTTCACGACTCACACTCCTCTCACTACAATTCTACCATAAACTGGATAAACATACTAAAGCAATACTCTACCTACGTCGGAGCTCAAACCAATAATTTTGAACATTCACGATTTATGATTAAAGCGCAGGTCAAAGTTTATGCCAAAAGATACCAAAAAGAGGATCCAGCGCGAGAGCAAAATACTGTGCACCGAGTCTCTATGTGAACAGCTATATAAATTTGTCTATACAGATAGCCCGGAGATCTGTCTGTCTATGTTGTATGAGTATGTTACCTAAATTTCGACGTTGTACATAGTATAACGCAGTATTAGGATGTGTCATCACTGCTCAGACTCACTTAGAATATATAAGCACTAGAGATGTGAATTACTCGTAGAGTTCGTGTTTTATCACGTAATTGCGACTAATTATAAGCGGTTATTGAAAAATGTCGGTATAGAACTAATATATACCATTAGTTATTCGACAAAACGATCAATTAGTCGTTCTTTACTGCGGTGTGATTGACTGGTGAAAGAGTAAAAGGCATAATTTAGTACTATTAATTGATTAAAACCTTTACTATATTTTTTTATTTATGTATATTGCGAGTAATATATTATAAATAAATGAAAATGAAACAATGTCAGCAAGCTTTACACAGAGTAATCCTATAAGATTCAAAGTCAGGCGTAATTACTCGAATAATTCATATATATATTTGCAACAGAGGTGCTATTAACTTTATAAGCTATGTAAATCATAGCCTTATGTTTATATATGTTCTTCTAACTTATCAGATATTGTGTACATCAATGACTCTACTACAACTCTTAACGTGATTATCAACGTCAATCATGTCTTCAATACATAATCTATTACGGAGGGATATGAGAATAAGTAGGAATATGTCCGGTCGGACTCCCTTTATTAGACAATAATCGTTGAAACCAGTATTCCCGAGAGTATTCTCTCAAACTTTAACATTATTTTTTACATCTACCGAACATCGTACATATTAAATCCATTCTATCTTCATGATCTGAAAAAATTATACTAAAGCTCTTACGAGTATACTCTTGTCATATTGCTAAGAGTATTATCTACAATTGGAATAAGCTGCCTTTTAAATTGTGTAATATACAAGTCCAAAATCCTGGTCGGACCAGTTAGTCGCTCTCTTTACATCAGAAAATCATTCATTGACTCTAAATATTTCTCTCTATCTTATTCTCTCTATATAATGACTTGCTAATTTTGAACCACGTAAAATTTCTCAACACTATATACGCCAAGTTTCCGAATTATGATTATCCGCACGTCACAAACTGATTTTTAGCAGACGAGGGCGCTGCGATGAATTACATACTCTATCGAGTATGGAACACTTAAATATGTCTAAATACAGAATATTACAACGGACACAACTTCTGAGCCAAAAAAAAATGTAACTCAATATATATTGTCGAGGCTACAAGAATTTTAGACCATTTTTGCGTCTATATGATAAATAATCATTGTCTTTTCTTACGTCTAATTTTCTACTTGAGCTTGACCATAATACCTACGGCAAGAGAGAAGATATCACTATAAGGGTCCTGAATAAAAGAAGACGATTGAACCCTTTTGAGAGAGAGTTCTCTACACGTGTCATGCCTTGCTTTGATGATGACCATTCAGTTATTTCTATTTCAATAAACGCGAGGTTTTCTTCACAAACACATGTAAGATTAATTTGTGAGAGTACATCGACTTTAAGAGAGCAGAAGAGAATCCTTGCAATAATATGAAAATCTAAATCAATAATCGAAAACCGGAGAGGAAGAAAGTCTGGAAAACAGTTTGCAATGCACAACTTCAATATATATCATATAAATCAAGTGAGAAACCTCAGATTTTTAGTTATCATGAGTCACTGGGCGCAACATTACCTGCCGATAAGCGACCAGGTAGAACTTGGTGATTTAACCTGAAAGTGCAGGTTTTCAAGGTGTAAAGCAAATCTCTAACGAGGGAGGGAATTTTCTTTGCAGTAACACGTCTCTTACTAGAGCTATTTAAGTGGAGCCCTTATGATTTAAAAACAAAATTTCCACGATAAAAATTAAGTTTGCTTTGTATTATGCAGAATACGGCCACTCCACAGAATACCTAATATTAAAGGCGTGCTGTAACTATCTCTACTAGCTTGTCGAGTGGCGAAGTAGCCATCCAATATGCTAATGATCATACTATACTGAGAGAGATCTTAAGGATTGCTTATGCAGAAAAGAGAAGTGAACTACGCACAGCGCCACAAAATAATAGTCGTGATTCGCATTACAAGCACCTTGCCTTAATATTCGGATATCTTATCAAGGCTTCAATGCATTAATCACTAACGCACAAGCGATAATAGTCTGAAGGAGATAACAGAAACACGACGCGTTACGTAGAAGAAAAGTAAAGAAGAATAATTCCGAGGGAGATTGGTAAGTATTCCGTTCCACAGCATACACAGATCACGTGGTTTTGATTATGCCCAGAGGAGAGCTATAATGAGACATTGAGAATAATTACACTGTACAATATAGAGTCTAGTCTTGCTATAAAACAAGTAAAACAAGGTTTAAATCCTCTCATCGAGCCACAAGATTATACCAATTACAAGCACAGCTATATTATAACCACAATCTTCTCAGAAATTATAACCAACTCAGTCCGATCTAAGGGTTATGCGCTTATTAAGGGGTATTACCAAAGGTTTCCTTGAAATGCTCTTTAGATATCTGCGAGAAACTCGCGCAACTCTCTACAGAAAAAGCTAAACTAAACCAGAAACAAGTTATGAAATTTTGCGTAAATAGGCAACGAAGTCGCAGATGTTCTTACGACTATTCAAGCGCTATCCTTGCGCGATTGAGTGATGTTAAAAAAAATTCATTTGTGAGAAGCACTACTAAATGATAGCTAGCAGGGTGCAGAAGAGGGGATGACTATGATAGAAATAAATGGAACCGCGCTATAATTTTATATCGAATGTCATATTACACCCTCCTATTCTCATAGCGAGCGAAAGAACAAATCAGTTGACCACAGAGCAGCAAGTGGGAATTTCTGAAACACTGCTGAAAGAATAATTAGTATGAAAAGCGTTATATTGAGATGAGACTTCCGTACTTCGTACTAAATGGAGATATACTGAATAGACTTGTATAAAAGAAATTTCGGATAGGAACTTTGGTCTAGAATAGAAAACCGGGTTTTTTTGAGCATTTGACTAGCGCACGTTTACATATTGACGAGGAATAAAAAAATGAAGAACTGTACAGAAGATCAGACCCAGTTAAATAAAAGAATTTGTTTGTCAAAAAAATGTTTGTTAAAAAAAATTTCCAATAAAAACACAACAAAATTTGTTGACTCATTTAGTTTAAAGTCGCTAAATCCTACGAAATTTTGTTTAATCACTTTCCGAAATAATCTGAAGTGAAGAACAAGAAAAATAAGATTGCAAGAGGTAATCACTGATACGTATCAGCTATAGCTAACTTTTGAAATCCAACCAGTCCTATGTTTCTTTGATAATAAATAAAAGGGGGGAGGGGGGTCAAAAAACCATATTGGTTCGAAAAAATTCTCCCTTAAAAAATATTTTTTACGTTTTTTTAAATTTTTTTTTAATTAAAGCGCCTGTCAAATTTATTGACAATTTTCATCAAAGAATAAATAAGAAATACAGACAAACAGAGTATGACGTCAGTAACAAGATGCATTTTTTTAATTTAACTGTGTCGTGTTTTTGGCTAAAAGATCTAAGGCAAATTTTGTGAGTTGCCTTAATGTGATAATCCGGTCATTTTTTTTTATAAAAAATTCCATAATAGGTCACCTTAGTTTCCTTTTCGAAATATCAAAAAATCGCCTAAATTTGTCGTTTGTCCATATAATACGCAGTCCTTTATCAGCCCATACGAACAGTATTTAACTACTCACGGCCGATATTTTACGAACTAGAGATGGGTGTATTGAAAAGCTATGTCACTAGTTAACTAGAGAACCAACTTATAGGGTCATATTAAATATACAACGACAAAAATTGTTAAATTTACATTTAAAATTTTTTGAGGTAAAGATACATTCGTGTTGCGCGTATGTTTGCTTGCTGCGGTCCTCCCTTCAAAACAAAAGTTTCTCAACCGCCAATTCAACAACAAAAAGCTTTGGAACCGCGCATTTCTCGCGTTGTTCTGAGAATTGGATAAATTTGGGCATTCCTTCAGGAAACTTAATTTTTTAACAATTTATGATTTCAAAATGGCATTCAATTTGTTATTTAAAATTGCACAAAAACGCAAAATACATTTGTAACGTTTCTACGGTAAATAATATTACCAGTATCCTCCCTTATTGCTACACACACGTAACGTACACAACTCGCGGACTTGTAAAAGTTCCATAACCAGGAATTTTGGAGGTTGGCATGTGGTTCTAACTAGCCACATATTTGAAAGGTGTTTCCTCAAATTCCTCAAATATAAGGTTTGAATATCAAAAAGAGTACGAAAATTTCAAAAAATATTTTAGGGAACAAAGACTGTATCAAATTTATCGTTTTTATGCAAGTTAAAATAAAACCAAATTAATCATTAAAGATACCTTCAGTTAAAATATTTAAACAGTACCTCGCATTATAATGAATGTTGATATACTGTTTTCGGTCGACCATTTTATAAAGAAGCCATTTCACACGTTCATGGCTAATCCATTAGCTCACAGTGCGTTAGAGCATCTGGAAAAATAGTATTTAAAATAATTAAGTGTGAAAAAAAGAAAAAAAAATTGGAAAATTAATTGCTAAGAGGACTAATTTTTAAAAGCACTAATTTTTTTTTATTATATTGTAAAACTATAAATTTCCTAAAAACAGGTTCGGAAATTCAGTTTAGAAAATAAAGCAATAGGATTTAACCGGGACAATCCGAAAATTTAAAGGCCCAAGCTATTTCGTCCAGGGTTCGTTCGAATTATATTACTAGAGAGTATCTCGAGATACTTAGTATGTGACAATTATTTTCAAATTTATCAAATATAAATGGAAAATAAATTCGCCCAACAAAACTTCTCGAAATACTAAGTAAGTATAACTTCGAACGGACAACCTGAACGAAATAGCTGGGCCTTAAATTTTCGCATGTCCGTTAAAATCCTATGCTTTATTAACTGAATTCGAACTGTTTTAGGAAATTTAATATTCACAATATAAATTTAAAAAAAATCTGAACCGGTTACATTTTTGACATCCTGGTGACATAAGATCCCATTTGTGTGAAACAGATCTCTTAAGAGGAAACTACGTTTTAATGTTCGAAACCAAAAAAGTGAAAAAATTACCCAAAATTCCAAATGACCGGATTGTAAAAAAAGCGCGCAAAAAATAAAAATCTGCTTTAAATATCATATTATTCGTGATTTCTGTTCTATAAGAGCAAGGTGGATACTTTTCCCCAAATTAGTTTATCACTCGTCCTACTATTATAAAAATTTTAAAAATATACCCTTGGATTTGTCTTTATATAGGGTGCCTTATAGACAGAAACAACATTAATTTTTTTATGAAAATATATTACCAAAGTTTATTTTTTTGGTCTTGCATATAATATGGCTTCGGAGAGTGCCACTTTTCAAAAGTGTCGTCGACAATGTATCGCTCTATAGCTTTATGAGCGGATAATTATTTGTGCTTTTGTATGCTTCGCTCATTACAGTATACAACTCAATCTATCGCCAAAAAATTCATGGTCGACGTATATTCTCATATAAAGTGACACCCATATAAGGCGCGTATCATAGTGAGTGAGTGACCATCTTCAGCCGTAATCCCGTTATAGCACATTGTAAACGCGAGCTGAGTAAATACTTTCCTCTAGAGACGAATTTTCGTGAGCACCGGTAAAATAAAATTTATCCAGATAAGGTACCGATACGGCATTGACTTGTTCAGTACAATATCTTTAGATATGAATTAACATTTAATTTATGAATATAAAGAATACGCCTTACATAAAACTTTTTTCAAAAAAAGTAAATACCTACTCAAATATATTTCATTTGGCAAATTGAATTTTTACTAGTTTAATTCTTTACCCTGTTCTAATTAATTATAAATATATGTGTGAGTCAAATAACGCAAAAATTACATACTATAATGAAGAACAGAGCTACCTTCCTCAACATCTAAAATGAAATATTGTATTGTGGAACAGAATATCAGGAGTTTAAAAAAACTTTAAGACACGAATTGACTTCGAGAAATAAATTTTCCCACAATTTTTTGGTGGAGCAAATCAAAAGAAAACTTATAGAAAATAAATTAATACGAATGTCCGATAAAGATCTAAAAGCATCCATGCCAAGAAGCTGTAGATCTGAGCACGCTACCAAGAAAGAGATATTGCGTAAAGAGTCAAGCTACCAAACAGCGCTTAAAAAAGTTATTTTTGCCAGTTACTCGCAGATCTATTATATGCTTACTTGTTCTAATGATATCGAATATTCAATAACATCTTAGTAACTATTTGGCGAATCAGTATGAAATCAAAGACTCTGGGGCAATTTACGCAAGAATTTACACATCTTTACTAATAACAGTTGCGCACATATAATAGTGGAACAATAATTAAATAATACATAAAGAAGATTCGAGTTTTTACTGTACAAATTTAACAACATACACGTATAAATAGAAAAAAAATGCTTCAATTTTCGAATATAGGCTCAGCAAGAACTAGGCACCACATTGAATGATACCAACTATGCGACGGAGAGAAAGAATTTGGCTTATATCGCTACACATTCTACTGATCAGTTATTGAATGATAGCAAGTGTTCTTGAGACTAAATATATCTTGATATTTCGACAAGTCGAGAAGATTAAATACTCTGATGCATTAAAAAGACACATATATTTCTCCTGTGTATTATATTCTACGTATTTAGGTGAATACCACAGAAAATAAGTCAGTAGATTTTAACTCTCACCGTATCTACACTATATTTTTAACGTGAGGGAAGTTACACACGACCCTAGATATGTTAGGAGAGACATCAGCTGCAGAGTTTCGGAGCGCACCATATTATAATAAATAAGGTATAAATAAGTGAACTTTTCCCGATTTCTCAAGACTCTGTCGTCCTACAAAATTACAAGAGCTTGACTAAGATAATGCAGACACACTTACACCTTATATATACTTCATTCTGCTCAAAACATATGTGATCGTCGCTGCAACACATATGGATTGTGAGTTTTTTTATTAGCGTTAACACCACTTCCATTGAATCGATTGGATATAGATCAGTCAAACTCAGAATTAACTAAATTGTACTGGTATATACTTCTGCGAGACATCATGTTGTGGAATTCCTAGAAAATACAGTCATGATATAACATTGTAGGAGTCGAAAAAATTTCAAATATAATGAGGATAATTGGTATGACATCTTATTTGAGCAAAATAAGGCAGTCGTACACTTACAAATACAATCGATTTAGACACTGCGTCTGTATAAAAGAGATATCACTATAATAAAATTATTTACATAAGAATCTATGTCATACAGAAAGTTATCAACACCTAATATCGTTTGGTCACTAGGATACAGCGGATTTTGTAGAAAGATAAAGGATCAACATATTAATTCAATTGCGTTGTTTTATAAAAGATAGCTCAGAATAAAAACGAATAATAAGGGAAAACCTAAATTAAATATCACATTGACGGTGCTGTTGAAATCATTCACTCTCTCATAATAATCTATAATAATATTAAATATATTACGAAAATTAACAAGTTTCGGCACTCTTGCGAAAATAGAGGCAAGAAAATATCTAGACTTTTCTAGTGCTTCTTTACCGGGTGACCATTATTAGTCTCATCATAAATGAATCGTGATTAACGTCGCCCCGAAAAAAAAAAACATTACACAGAAGTAACAGAGAGCAACAGTCGAAAAAAACGAAATCGGAAATCGAAAAAACCGCTCTGCAGTGACCACAAGCTAAAAAATTATAAATTAAATTGTCTTTCTATATAGATATAAGGAAGACGAACGAAAAATTGTATACTCGAAATAGGTTATACCGTTATGAAGTAAGACTATCTTTAATTTGAATGAGGCGCCATACCATTAAAAAATAAGTCGACCCACTGGAGTGATATACAAAAGCAAAAAGTTTACACGTATCTAAAAAAGTGTAGAGTACATTCTGCGCCATACACAACCTGCTTATAGATATCTCGTAACTATGCACTCGATTCTGAAAACACGCACATGCGGACTCATATAATATCAAGTCGTCTCGAAAAGAACTTTAAAATAAGGAATTTCAAAAGTCAAAAGTAGAGATCTACGCACGTGTTGAGACTGCAGAATCCTAAATCAATACAATCTGAGGATAACAGATTCCATCATATGTCATTTCAATAGAGGTTCTTATAATGAGTAATACCGAACATGGCCTATATCTAGCTCATTGGCTGTCGGGCGAAATATAAATATCTTATCATCGGCTCAAATTTTTCACATTATCTTACGATGGAGAATCCCGCCCACTGACGACCCACCATTTGATAAATCGACTCTACGTCACCATGGACCTAGACTTAGAAATAGCGAGGGCGAGGGGATTTGAGACTTAAATGTCGAAACAAAATGCAGAGTATGACGGAGTGGCGAATCGAAAACGACTTAGAATTTGTCTCTAAGACGGAGAGCGAAAAATCGCCTCATTGATTGGGTTTAAAAGTCGCATTGTAAGGGATCTCGAGATCGATATAATTACACACTTAGGCACAGCACTACTAATATTTTATTCTATAAACACTCCAGAATGAAGTTTAACAAATCTACCATGAATATGATTAAGAGGTCCCACATCAGAAAAGCGCGGAGAGGCGATACTTTATGAGATCCGCTACGATACCACGAAGTGTACAAGTAGATATGAACCACCAACGTGAGCGAGAGTGCGAGTGCGCAAAAACAAATAATAATATAACTAGACAATAGAAAGATGTTTCTCCCGTAAAAAAATTATATATAAAAAACCTTTTGTAATTTATAGCTAACAAAAAAAATAGGACCGAGCAAAATGAAATGACTCAAGCCAATGCCGTTAATGTTCATATTTGCACCCAAAAAATAAGCGTTAATATCGTTTCCTATAACACTTGGTTACGTAATACCCCACTTCACAACAAACATAACACAGGAATAAGTTATTCATCGCTATTTGCTCCTCGTATTTGTCATATTTTCTATCGATTTCTCCTCCATAATATAACTAAATGGATAGACGAATGTCAGATAGAACCAGTTTACAAACGATAACTATTTCGGCCGTCACAAATGAAGTACAACCAAAAATGTGCAAGCGAGATTTTATTAGAATATTTTATTATTGTGAACGTAAATATGAGGGAGTGATTGAGATGTACCACACTAAATAAGTTATATCCACATAAATCGAGAAAAATAAATTATTCTGAGATGTAAAGATATTACGATTCCTTACGGGAGAGTGCTTGATCCTGTGGTCGCATTGTTGTTGAGCTAGGAGTCATATAAGATTGGGGTGTGGCCCAAAAAAGAGTACTCATATCATACGATAGCACAAACAGTACAAAATTGTCCGACCAAACATTACCTCTCTCTAAATATATTTTGAACAAAAAGTCTGCATTCTAAAAATACATCAAAAGTAACGGAGACTGGCTACGTGCAGAAAAGCGGAGTATGCAATACAACAATAAGGACATATTTTCAAATGTATCTCATCCCTGAGTTTTTAAAGGGTAACAGACAATGAAATTATTGATCTCAAATAATCGGACAAGACGTGCAAGCAAAACACCCAAGTTAAGTTTTTTGGGAAAATAACTTGATTTGCTCTCCAGTATCATAAAAAACTTTATTTTGACCCTGTTTAGGGGTCTCAATAAAATGTATCTCTTTCTGTTTATAAGTTAAATGTGATGCTGAAGGGCCCTTGGCAAACACTAATTTTAGTTTTATCGAAATTCTGACTCGTTTTTCTTGTTACATCCGTGTTTAAATTTCCAAAATCAAGAAATATCATTTTTCTCAACGAAAATATTTTGAACTCATCAAAAATGCTTTCCTAGCCATGTTCGAATAAAACGAGTACCGAAAATGCTTGTAATTTTTCATATTTTCATAATAAAGCAAATAAATTAAATTGGGGAAAATTTGTTTTTTAGAGCCCTCATTGCGACCGACCACCTCTGTAAGGAGGAAGATTGTTATTTTCTTGTTTGGTCTAGTACATTGGTCTCTTCTTTCTAAGGGATATTATCAAGGGTCAGTACCGGAAGATAAAGATATAACAGGGGTAAGGGTTTTTACCTTCTTGTTTCCAAAACTGGTTACAGCTTGAATTCCCGCCGTTTCTGATTGGTTGTCAGAAGAGTTTGCCAGATTCAACCAATCAAAACGGCGGAAATCAAGCTGTAACCAGTTTGGAAAAAAGAAGGGAAAGAACCTTACACCCTGTATATAAATTATTATATGATATTTATAGTAACATTACCTAGTTCACACTTTGTAAATATTCGGCCCTGATTTAGGAAACGTAGTGTGTTTTTAAAAAGTGTAGGCCCCGGGAATAACAAAAGTGTGAATAAGGTTTAGTTATAATAATATATTATATAATAATATTTATAATATCATATATATTCAACTCACAGTAAGCAAATCATTACAGTGATCTTTCAATTACAGTGAATGTGAAATAACCGGTCTTGAAATCACTTATAGCAGAGTTTTCTCGTTGACTGCGCCTTTTTTAATTCGGAAACAAACTATATCTGATTGTTCACTTTGTTGGAATAAAAACGCGTGGTCAAACGGAAAAAAACCAGGCTTCATAGAATTTGATAACTTTCACGCTCTTAAGACTTTTCATGTGTTCTCTTCAATAACCGCCAATTTTTCGAAAAATCGAGAGGTTTACTTTTCTGGACCTAAAAGTAAAGAGACTGCTTATTATCTTTAATTAAATTATAACTATCAATTGGATATCATAATTTTTTATATTTCAACTCTTAAAATGTCCTCTTTGTATTTTCAATACTATATTTCTGAATTGTGTTCGCTAGCAAAAGGCATCACAATAACTAATTCCTTTGAATTATTTGGTTTTAATCAACGAAATTACCATTGCCTAAGCAATGCACAACGGATGCTCTTTGTTTTTAATGCGAAATTCTGTAAAATTTTTATTCATTTTGAACATTTTGTTTTTCGACGCATCAAACCTCAAAAAAAGGACAAAACGGTAAAAGTTGCTAGAAGTCATTTCTCGATCGATTATCAAATGGACAATCAGACCTCATCTCATTTCAAATAGTGAATTAAATGCTTTCGTAATTAAGAATCAATTATTTGATTTTAGAAATTTAAATTGAACTACCATTCAGTTACAAAATAGTTCAGTCCGTAAAGAATTTTTGGATTCACCGACTATATTCACACTTTTGTATATCCCGGCCCTCACTAAAAACACCACCAAACGTTTCCCTAATTAGGGCCGGGATATAACAAAAGTGTGCATGGGGAGGGATATGATTTTCAATTTGGCAAAAATGAGCCCCAATTTGTCCCAATTAATTTTCGATTCAGACAACTGACTTCCGAGCACATAATAAATTTTCGATTTCGAAAAATAATGAACTGATACGTAGCAAAACAAGAAAAAAAACATATTTATGCTGTGAAAATCAGTGTGCTCAAAACAACCAACCAAATAAGATAGTACAATACAACAATAAGTTGCTCTGTTAATTAAAATAAATTTTTCTTAAATTAAGATGACTCAATTTAATCATATCCAGAATTCTAAAACTTTTATACTCAAACATCACAGTTACTGGTGATTTGTAAGTCAATTAAGTGATTTTAATAGGGTCGGAACGCCCAGAAACTTTCCTGGCTTAAACATCTTCAAATTATGTTCAAAATTGTACGCGGCTACAATGTAGCCTGTAATATACCTCTCTGATTTAAAATTTTTGTGAAGAATCGCAGCATTGCCTGAAAAATAATATCCGTTTTACAAGTGTCATCAATTGGCGTGCAAATTTCATTTTTTAAAAAATTGAACAACAATTTCGAGCCAAATGAAAAATGGAGAACCAAGAACCTTATCGAATTTGAAGTGGATGCTGTCGACTTTATGAAATCTCATGATCAGAACAGATATATCATGTAATGTTTTCTAAAGCTACAATTAGAAATGTACTTAAAAAATTGTTCAGCAAGATTCAATTGTGCGGCTGTACATAAGATTATAAACTAAATTATTCAATTTGCTACGCATTTCCGATCGGCAACCAATCATTTATTTTCCATGAATTTGTTGGCAGGCATTGGATAATAATTTTTATTCACAAATTTGATGTTTTATCTGACATTTTGGTCGTTGCAATTTTAAAATAGTGAACGAAAATTTGAAAATGTGTAAGAAATCATTTTTCGGTCAAAATTTAATTAATTAATTGAGTCTTATTTTATTACTTAATCAAAAGTTTTCAAAGTTTACTTATCTATGTCGGCTGAAATTTGACTTCATCTGACAAACAACAGTCAATACCAATTTTGTATCCTCGCAAATAATTGAAAAAGCCTAACCGTAATAGGTTCGTTAACAGATATAATTTTGAATAAATTTAAAGGTTTTTTTCGATAATAAGAACTTTATTTAAAAAATTGAAGTCAAATAAATAAAAAGATGCAGTCCCCATTACCAAATCACCCAATATTTAAGTTGTACCTTACAGACGGAATTGTATAAAAATTTCATAAATTGAGAATAAAATACCCCCGAGATCAAACGCCTAAAGAGTTACGTCTGGCTCGGGTTGATCAAATGACTGAAAATCATATCTTTAAAAGCCTGCTAGATTGGCAAACAAGAGAAACGTAAAAAAGGCGTTTCGAGTATTGAATCAGCCAGTTAATGTCACAGTTTTGTATGAAGGGTGATATATTAAATAATGGATTAGTATATATATAAAAAAAAATCGGGGCGTCAAGCCCGTTTTTTTATATTAGTATATCAAGACTGATTCACTCTCTATCTAAATTTCTTTTTGGTCCTCAGACCATCTTCAAGTTCATCAAGACTGAGCGTCGTGACTAGCCGCGGACCATCTAGCACTTTTGAAAGGCATCTTAAAACGTATAAAGAACGAAAATTGTAAATTAATCGGGGAATAGAAGGTCTCTGGCAATAAAAATATTTTGATTAATCTCAAGCTAGAATTCGAGAATTTAGGTAAGAAACTGAAAAAAACCATTGAGATATTTTAAAATAACACTAGTATCAGGAAAATGGGATTAGCGAATTTTGCAAAAAAATTGAAAAAAACTGTTAATCTAACAGGAAAGATTGGCTCAGCCAATTGGGCTGTCTTTATTCAAAACATAGAATTCTTATTCTAAAATTGAAAATGTATTTCAAATTAGAGCATCAATTTCCGATTATAATATTTGAATTAACTACAAATTTTTCAATTAAAATACGTACGGTTTTGTTCATTTTGAAATAAATTTTTTGAATATTTACTAATTATTTTGATTCTTTAAAAAAAATTTAAAATTCTTTTCTGAAAATCCTACTGAAAACGTGTGGGAAGCGCGAATAGAAATTTTAATCGCAAAAATTTGAAAAAGTTATGATGGAAATTTAAAGATCTTTGTTCAAAGAACAAAAACATGTTTAGGTTAAATTTCAAACTTTTGTTAAAAAAATGTAATTTTATAACAATAACAAATAAATTTCTAGCTGCTCAAAATTTGAAAATTTCCTTAAACAATAATTCTGAATAAAATATTGTTTTTTCTAACAAATTATAATTTTTTAATAAATATATTAAAATTTTCACAAAATAATGAACCACAAAATTTTAATTTTATCGTATTTGATATTCATTTTTCAATTCAGACCTTAATTTTTTTATTTAAATCTTTGAATCAAATTTATTCGCAGAAGCAAATTCTCAAATGTTCGACCCAGGAAATTTTAATAGAATATATCGGTCATGATCCGAGTGACTAATATCCTATTCCCTATTTTTTGAAAAGGCAAATAGGAGATATTTAAGTTACTGCGGCATCATGATGGATGATAATTTAATTATTTAGTTAAAATTGTTTGTGAAAAGATTTCATGAAGACAATCCAGAGGAAATTGTCAAAAAAACAAAATCAAGAAACATGTCCAATTTTGAAAAAAAAATTAAAAATCAAAATTTTTTGAGAAAAATTTTAATTTCTGGTCGTTATATATCATTGAAATAAGTATTTCATTCAAAACTTTCAAAAGATTTCCAACGGGAAGAAAATATCCGTGCTTATGGGGCAAAAGACGCAGACAAGTTCAATCGGCATGATTAAATATTTTTTGTCAGCTTCTGAATGAGATTTTTTCACATTAAAATCTTTATCAATTTCCTGTCTGAAGCTGATACAGCCAAAAATCAAATCTGAAGTTGATACAGCGTTATTATCTTCAAAATAGGTGTGAAACCTACCCAATTCTTGATATGATACATAAAATGGTAACCCTCCAAAGCATATAAAAAAAAAAGTCCGCCGAGGAAAATAGTCTTTCAGGATGACGGAACTTGACGTTGTTACAGAAAACCAGAAGTCTTGTTTATCTTGCAAAATTGTACTTAAAACATTTTCCTAAAAACTAGATATTTGAAATTTTTATTTGAAATTTGTATCAAAAAGTATTTCTTCGGAAGTTAAACTTAAAGCGAAAAATTGGCCTAACAATAATTTGTCATAAAATTTGAACCAAGTATCAAAAAAATTTAAGAAATATTTTTTGGTTCACAATTGTCCGAATTTCGAAATGAATTTTAAGAAGAAGTTCTGCGACAATTTTTCATCATTTTGGCTGATAAAGTGGTTTTAGCTTTCAAAAGGCTATATTACGCCTCGGTTAATGATATGAGGGTTAAGTAAAGTTAATGTAGCAACTTTCGTTGAAGTTACTCAGCTCGTGAATAATTTCGACTTGTACAAAAAGTACCCCGCTTAAATAAAACGGCAAATTTTCTATGCGATTGGAAATAAAATGTCAATCAAAAGTTTATAATTGGTCGGTCAGAAGTAATTTGGATAAAATGGGTATTAAACATTTTACAATTGTGTACATGCAGCTTGATTCATCCCTGGCTCGTTGTTTCATCCCATACTTCCATCCGGTCCTAATTCTCAATTTTTTTTGAATAATAAAGGATCTTAATGACTGAAACAACGACGGAAAGATCCAAGCTGGGCACGAACCTGGGCAGCTATCATGATAATCAAGTGTATTAACCAAGTTAACTACATATAATATATTAATGTCGCTCCTTCATAAGAAACATATATATAAAAAAACGGGCTCACCCGTTTTTATAGTTTATATTCAAGATTGATTCATCTTCTTTATCTAAATTCCTTTTGGTCTAGACATTTTCAAGTTCATCAGACGAGCGTCGTGACTAGCGCGGACCATCTGGCACCTTTTGAAAGGCATCTTCAACTCATAAAGAAAGAGAATGTAAATTAAATCGGAATATGGAATGTTTCTCTGGAAATAAAAAATTATTTTATTATCTCAAGCTAAATTCTAGAATTTAGTAAGAAAACTGAAAAAAAACTCAATTGAGATATTAAAATAACACTAGATCAGGAATGGATTACGATATTTTGGCAAAAAATTGAAAAAAAACTTTAATCTAACATAAAAGATTGGCTCAGCCATTTGGCTGTCTTATTAAAAAATGAGAATTTTATTCTAAAATTAAAAATATATTTCAATATTAGAGACATCAATTTCCGATTATAAATTTGAATGACTACAAATTTTCAATAAAACGTAGCGGTTGTTGTTCATTTTGAAATAAATTTTAAAATTAATTTAACTGATTTTTGATTCTTTAAAAAAATTTTAATTCTTTTATGAAAATCCTAACTGAAAACTGCAAAATAGATAATTTTAATCGCAAAAATTTGAAATTATATAGAAATTTAAGATCTTTGTCAAGAGAACAAAAACATTTAGGTTAAATTTCAAAACTTTTGTTAAAAAAATGTATTTTATACAATTACAACATAAATCCAGCGCTCAAAATTGAATTATTTAAACAATAATTCTGAAATAAAATATTTGTTTTCTAAAAATTTTTAAATTTTAAAATATATTTCAAATTTCACAAAAAATGATCAATAAATTTTTAATTTATGTATTAAATGTCATTTTTCAATCGCCCTTATTTTTTTATTAAATTTTTTGATCAATTTTATTGCAGAATCAAATTCTCAAATGTTCGGACCCAGGAAATTTTATAGAATATATTGCATGAGCCGCGAGTGACTAAATATCCTATTCTATCTTGGAACAGGCAAATAGGATATTTAAGTTGCTCGGCATCATGATGGAATATTAATAATTTTAGGTTAAAAATGTTTGTGAAAAGATTTTCCATGACGACCAATCCGAGTGACATTGTCAACAACAAATCAACAACAATGTCCCAATTTTGAAAAAAAAATTTTAAAATCAAATTTTTGAGTAAAATTTAAATTGCCTGTTCGTTATAAATCATGAATAATATTTTCATCCAACTTTAAGAAGATCCAACGGGAGAAAATATCCGTGTTATCGCAAAAGACGCAGACACAATTCAATCGCAATGATAATATTTTGTCAGCTTCTGAGTATGCGATTCAACATAAAATCTTTATCATTTCCTGCTGAAGCTGAATAACACTCCAAAAGATCAATCTGATTGATACATTTATATAATTAAAAAAATAGGTGTGAAAACCTACCCAATTCTTGATATAATACATAAATTTTCAATATGATAACATGGTACAAGAAAATTATTTTTCACCTGCTCCGTTTTATCTACATCAGAAAATGTGAAATTACAAAACAAAAACGCTTTTATGGTAAAGTTAGCGTTGTTAATTAACCATTTCAAGGCAAAAATGAACGACCAATTAGGAATGATTATCACATTAACTTGTTTGTAGCATTTTATTGCGCGAATGTTGATGAACACTTTTCTCTAAAAACGATATTTTGCCGAGAAAGAATTTGAAAAATAATTTCGAAAAATCGTATTTTTGAAAGGACATAGGTGATTATAGACTCTAAAACTATAAATCTCAAAACACAAAAATACGATTATGTCACGACGTCAAAAAATTCTTCTTTTTTTTTAAATTTTGTGTTAATTTCCTGTCCAAAAATTTTCAACTATTATAAACAACCTAGATTTCTATGAGTCATTCGATAGGGACATGCTATAGTTATGGGGGTCAACACAAAAAAATCATGTCACCTTGAATCATGAAACTATACAAGTATAAATTAAGAACAGAATGAGCACCTATTAATCCTTTTTTCCCAACGGAACTCCATTCCATAAAACGTTACTATCTCTATAGCGCGTGTCCGAATCTCAACTGATCGTGTCTTAGTGATTGCTATGAGTATGATTATACGCAAGGGTCTGATAATGGGAAGCTATATTTATTGTTGTGGTATTCACTCAAAGCAATCTCACGAAGATAATCACTTTAAGAAACATCCCCGTGGATTTGACAACGTGCTTAGAGATAGTAAACGTTTTGGGATGGAGTTACGTTTGGAAAGGGATATGGATTGAGACCCCTAAGTTGACAAGATCGTGCATATTTGAATGAGACGAACAACACGGGATACAAATCACCTTAATCCAAAAACGTGTATTGCATATTAAGGCCATTTCATTGGTCGGATTGAGCTGACAAACCAAAAAAAGCTGAGTTTGCTATTTTCAAATAGTCACGATCTGCCGGTCAAGGACCCTAATCCATATTTTTAAGAGTGAACTTAACTTTTGAGAACATAATAATTGCATTTCAACAAGGAAAGTTAAAATCGCTGAAAAAAATTTATGTTGGAAACAACCAGTGCGGCTTAAGGCATCACTAGCTGGCTTTGTGGCCTAACGACTGACTTGAGCATTCAAAGCCAAGAGACCCAAGCTGAACTGCAACGTCATTTACAGTTTGGATTTTGGAAACGAAATTTAAAATTTGAGTTTTAAAAAACTTCAAAAGACCACACACATTTGAAAACATTTTACGTAACAAATTGTCCGTGGACCATGGTTTACTTGTTCTAAAAAACCTCTGAGATTATCGCTCGTTTTTGAAAAAGTATGTTTCTAAAAATAAGGCTATTTGGGTATCGAATATTATTTTTATGTCGTTATACTGACGTATATTATATAATTTTATATCTGACAATTGATGATTTCATATTTTTTTGAATAATAAGTGTCAAATTTTTGTCACAGATGAACGTCAAATTGAATATTCATGAATTCATGATATATATTCGTTGAATAACTATGACGGAAGAAATCTAGATCGTTAAACAAAAATTTTGTAGATTTAATAACATTTTAAGAATGGCAATTCATACAAAATCAACTAAACTTGTCAAACTACAATATAAATTATAATTAATAATAAAAATTAAAAAAACAAAGAATTAAGAGAAAAAATGAATTTTATTTTATTAATCCATTTGTGGAAATTACAGAAACAATTGAAGTAAACTCCGCGAAGTATCATAAGCGACAGCTCAGACTGATTTTAACAACTTAATATTTGTACTTGAAGGTTGCATGAATTCCGAACCATTTGAAACAAAGGCAAAGTATTTATTTAGCAATCGTATAAAAATTGAAAAGTTCAAAACATGAAACTTCAATACTTTTCTTGACCTTTGATATTTAAATTATTAAATCACGACCGTAAGCAGTGGGTGAGACAAATGGGGCAACACAGGCTCTGAGGCACAATGAGAGCCAATGGCTTCATTCGCAATGAGCGACACTTTTCTCCTAGATTTTATTTTTAACATACCCTTTGAGGGCAATGAGCAACATTCTGAAATGTTTCTAAGTTCGAAAACCATATTTTTTTCGGCACTTTTTATTTAAAGTAACTAGTCAAGACAGCAATTGTTTTTTGTTATTTTTAGCAGTAATTGGTGAAGGTTGAACGGTGATGCAAAAGATAACATCTTTTTTTGTTTTAAAACAACCCTAAATAGTAGTTTTTATTACAACACTTTTCGTATCCGAAACTATCACTGGTCAACAAACTTCATTACTATATATCGCCCAGTGAATAAGACCTTAAAAAAGTAAGGAAGTTATCGCAGCCCACCACGGCATTCCGCGGCATATCTCTCGATGATGTTGTGGACTAAACCAACATTGAGTCCCATGTTACTATAACGTATTGCTATCCGGTAAAAAACCACTGTACAAGTAAGCCTGGGTACTTCTCTATTCATACGAGCAATAACTGAATACAATCAATATGTTCGCACCATTTCTGAACTGTGCATTTGACAGCCTAATTTAGGTCAGCACCGGGAGATTATCTTCAAAACTAAACCCCTCAGCACTAAATTTTTTGATTATATGGTTAAACTTCTGAAAAAAAAATTCCGACCTATGTAAATTTGCCATCTTAAGCAATGTTGTTGGTCCCAAACAATATGAAATTTATTGAAAACCAGCTGAAAATTAAAACGATACACGTTTTTCAATAATAATAAAAAAATAAAATATTTTCTTATTAAAGAAAAGAGTCTGATAGACTTTTCTATTATTATCAATGAGAAAATATTTTTTTTTTTTCTATTTCAAACCATAAAAAGGATACAATGCTCCAATGTTGAAGCGTGGAATCCGTAACTCGACAAGGAACACTTGCAAAATGCCAAAAATTTCACAAACCACCGAATATGCAGTTTGTCATTCTAAAAAATCTCATAGTTATTACTGGTGGGAAAATGCACAAAAAGAGTATGGATTAATCAAATTTTAATATGGATCAATGGTCAAGGGAGTTGCTTTCAAGTTTTTACTGACCATAGATTATCTAATTTAAAATGGCTAAAGTGGGGAGCAATTAAATTTCATGATTCAATATTTTTCAGTTTCTAGCATTGCAATCACACAATGAGCAATTCTAATTCCCATGACGTTCTTACTTTTTATATAATTAATTAGAAACCCACAGTCAGTCAGTTTAAAGTTTTGCGCTGCGTGTTCAAAAAAACGGTAATTTAGGGCCGCGGTTCCTCAATCCAGTATTTCTGACACAATTTAATCGATAATTGGCTCTGGCAACATATAAGCTACTTTTTTAGCCAAGCTCGACAAACCGAAAATGTCCGATCGGCCAATATGTTCAAGTTATTATTCACCTCGGATATTTTGCTCAGTTGCAGCGACTAAGCCTAATCGAATAGGGTCATTTTCGAAGCCGAATTCATATATAAATTGTTGTGCTCAAAGAAGTAGCTAATATGTGCAAAGGAGCCTCCTTATCCGTCTAAAACAGTACCATCAATCCGTTAAACGTGACCCTCACCCTAACGAAAGCATATGACCCTATCAAAAGCATAATAAATTTTTTGAAATGTCCAATTTATTTATTGTGGGTAAATAGAAATCATTATAAGTTAACAATAAGTTTATTATTGTTAATTTATTATTTATAACTTATAACTTCATTGCACTGAAATTGGGCAAACTAAAATATTACAAATTTATCTTTAATTTTTATGTCGATGAAAATGATTTAATGAACAATTCGAAAAAAGTTTAATAAAAAAGTTTAATTAAAAAAAGTTTAATTAAAAAAGTTATTAAGAGTTCATTAAAGAATTATTTTATAAGCAACCTTTATCCAGGTGCCGGCTTTAATCACGGGACGTTTCAATCATCAAATGTTTGCCACAACGAAGTGTATATTATTGGTGGATTACAAGGCGGAAGCTGATAACCATGAAACGCAAAAACATACTTGATNTGCACTTTATCTCACAGTCAACACAGTTAATGTATAATTTATAACCAATAGTACTTACGATGATCCAATTAAAGATTATCTCTCATCCAAAGTATTTCAATTGTGCTGGTTGGATAGTTTCTTTACGCCAATTTATACATCTAAGGTTGTCGTAATTGATACAAGTTGGAATGAGTCTCAATTGGGCATATCGGCGTTGTCAGACACATCAGAATACATTTTATCAAGTTGTAAGTATACAATCTTTGTTTTGATGGTTTTTGAGACGATATATGTTTTAATTTTATCGCTAAAAAAGCTTTAATTGACGCCAGGCTTGTGAAAGGGAACGTCCCCCTACTGTTGCCTGTTCCCCCTTCCCTTTTTGCGAGTCCGTTTCCCTTTTTCCCTCGTTCCCTTTCGACCTCATCCTCATTTTTTTCTTTCAAAATTAACAGTCGCAAAGAAAATCCCTGAGTTTTGCGAAATTGAAGTCATATCTATTATCTTTTTATGCTGCAAAACTGCGTCCAGATTAACCAATTCACTTTTCCAACGAATCGGTATGCGACTCAGTAGCAGCGAATGTTTTATTTTTTTTTCATTTTCACTTTTCATGATGGAAAAACCACCGCGTAAATAAAATCGTCTTCGAAAAATTGAATTACAAATTATAATATATCAAACAACATAATATATATACCAATAAGTAATTTTATTAAAAGAGGTTGTAGGGTATTCAAATCCAATATTTGACATTTTGAAACGCCTATAACTTTTAATTTACCTATGATAGAAACAATTCCGTCCTATATCCCTTTATCACCTTTTGGTTAGAATGCGTAGCCAC
>SCLH01000422.1:216049-272819 GCA_004367855.1 Oikopleura vanhoeffeni | reverse complement strand
ATGGTGGCAATATTTTTTTCAAAACCAATCTTAAACAATAACTAAATTTTCAAAATTCAATATTTTTTTGCTCTTAACTCGCAGAAAACCGGTATTCCACCATGATATGAACATTTTATGCGTGAAATATGACCCACCGGAACGATGCATGCATTTAAAATTATCGGAAAGTCTTAAATCCGAATTCTAGAAATTTCAATTATTTTTAAGCCAAAATGTTAAACCTAATTATCGGAATTTGACGCTGTGGATTGCGTTAAAAATTTTTTAGCTGTAAGCCAACTTTTAGATCAGTGAAATCTCAGCTCGAATTTGGTGTACTTTTGTTTACTTTTTTTTCCGAAACTTTGGCATTTCCGGTTCACCTTCAATTCTCAATTTTCTAGAATTTATAGGCAAAAATTCCTTCTCATTCACTTTTACCGCATTTATATTTATCTACCTTAGTCAAACAAAATGGCTTCATTCTAAACATTTCGTCTAAAAGAAGATAAGTTTGAAGTCGAAAAACTGGCCAAAATCGCCGTTCAAGTGAAATTCTTAGAAGAAAAAAGTCAAAAATCAAAAAAATTCCTTCTCCACTTTTGTGCTCTCATTTATTGCTACTTTGTGTGATTTTGGACGCTTTGATGTGGGGGTCGAAAAGACAGATAGATTTAAAAAAAACGGGTTATGCCTAAATAGACTCACCACCTGGTGGGTGTGAAGTAAACAAGATTTGACTTTGAATGTGTAATGTTAGACGAAGGCTAAGATCTACCAAACGCGAGTATCCTCAGAATTTTTAACACTGCCCTAGATTTGTTCTGAGGCGTGATTGAAAGGTTACAGATTACGACACCTACCCCCTAAGGTGAGAAATAACGAAACTCGTTGACAATTTATACGCCTACCCTACGTTTAAAATTTATTATGAAAATAATTATTATCTCAATCTATGCAAGAAACGCGAGGTTTCCCGTTGGCGCCTGTGGAGTTATTAAACTTTTGAGTTTATGAGTGTAATATAAAAATATTTTGGTCCCTCGAGATTCGAACCAAGGGGCTAGGGCAAAAGAATAACTGTCGTCGAGCTCTTACCCACTCGGCCACACTGCCGTTGTGAAGAATTACTATTAAAACTTCTTAAAATAAAGCTAGAAATTTTTTAAAAGTTTCTCAAAAATCCGGTTTTGTCCGCTATAGTTGGTTTTCGAGGTTTTTCAAAAAAAAGGTAGTTTTGCCGGTTTTGTCCGCTTGGACATAGAACCCAAGTACTTACAGTTCGGTTTTATTGTTCCTTGTGATGCGTTTGAAAATGTCAAATTTCCGATTAGGTCTTAGCGGACAAAATTCCGAAAACTGTCCGCATTTTGCCAGGAACGACAGTACTAGATTGATAACCTGAAATGTGACGACAACTTCGTTAATCAGATTTTCCAAAAGATTGTATTACAAAATTAATCTTACAGTTCGATTTTATTACTACAGAATATTCGTACAGCTAAAATAGAATAAGGTCTTGGGCGCCGGAGAATTTTAAATCTCTAACTTAACATTGTTTAAACTACGGTTTAGTGCAATCGTATCAATATAATTAGCTTATACAAAGAAATGAATTTATTAAAGAGAATTAATTAATAAAGTGCACAGTAATGATTTTCAACAATACGACAAAATATTTTTGTTTTTTAATTTTGATTAGTTTTTTAAGAAAATTTCCGTCCTTATAAAAGCATCCGGGCGCAAATTCTCTCGAATACTACTTTTTAAACCACTTACTTTAAATATGTTATTACGACGTGAATTTGATAATTTAGTCCAAAATACTTCCGACTGAATGTGAAATTTTACTAGAACTGATTTTAAAACTAAATTAAAAAAAAAAGACCATCATTTTGTTTGCAAGCATATTTTATTAGTGAAAGATGTGACTGTGTTTTTCTCTTGGCAGCACTTTCGGATATAACCTTTTCGTGGTAATTGTTGGCCTTCATTCGATCCGGTAGGAAATCGCTCGTAGCCGCCTACTTCCCCTTCCCAGATAACTGGGACAACCATTACATTTCTCCAGATTCCCATTTTTGGGATTGGGCGACCTTGTGAGCTGCAGTTAATGAAGAGACTATACACGTCCACATCTCGTCGAAGTACAGTCGCTGTTGTCGGCAGGTTAGAGGAGACGGAAAGTGATTCTGCAATTTCTTAATTGGTCCGATGACAACGACACATCGAGCCGTTACATGGCATAATCACCTTAAAAAATTAATTACTTTATTGAATTAATATCAAAAATTGACGCCCTTCACAAATTAAGGAATCTTTTTGAAAAGTATATTTTTCTGGAAAATTATAATCTAAATTAAGTAAACAAATATTTATGTGAACTTTCGCATGATATAATGAATGTTAGACATTAATGAACTTATGTTAGTTATAGAAAGTTAGTCCTATCAAAAGGTTTTCTTAAATATTGAGTTTAAAGTACTTAAAATACCCAGCCAAATAGAGCTATTAGCTCCCCTTAGGCTAGAACTATTAATATGTTCTAAGCGGCAGTTATTTGAAATGTTAAGTATGCCAAAAAGATAAATAGTTTTTGAAAATTAATTAAGTTTTACTTTATTGTTTTACACCTTGGCATCTAATTCTTCTGGATCGAGCAATACCGGAATTTTTTACGGGCAGTCTATCCGTCAGATATGAGGGATAATGGAGAAATTCCGTCACTCTATTGGCTATTGCATTGAGATCACTTGTATTCCTACCGCCATATAATCCTGGATTCCAATGTGTGGATCTTCCAACGGAATCGATAGAAAGCCCATCTGACTATTGTACGTCCATCTTAATATATATTTTATAATATGCGATTGAACATATATAAAAATTATGTACATTGTACAGTTGGTAGTATACTCTGTTTTAGTTATCCTCTTTATAGTCACCCTTTTTAGAGAGCTTCATTCGTTATATGTTATAGTCACCCCTATCAGATAATGTACACCCCGAGAATGTAGAACAAGGACTGCAAAACTTTTCTTTTAAAAGACTTTTCAAGATAAGATTTTTATTTTTTTCCAATTTTGACCTGAGACTCCTTTGCAAACTTTTCGATAGTCTTGGACCGATGTAAAAAAGTCTATCACTGACAACAATCCACATAACATCTAATCGCATCTAATTATTATGGACGTATATTTTTTAAATGGTCTTAATCAACAAAATTTCATATCAACATAAATATATTCTCTCGACAGGAGTGAAAACTAGAAAAGTTCAACACAAAATAACCACTGTATGAGCATGCCCAGTAGCCCGAGGTCCTACAATATATTCTCATTTTTGTGTTCTCGTTTTTTGGGTAACACACAGCGATTCAATTCTCAGAAAATCTCAAATTAGGAAAAAATTGAAATTGTTACACAAAAAAAATATGTTCAAATCTGCCAATAAACGATATCATCTTTTTCATGACAAAATGATAAATAAAAGCACTTTTTCAACTTTCTATTTTTGTCCTTTATTTGTCCAGAAATATAAACATTTACTAAAAATAATTTACCGGAAATATGTCAGAAAAATGTTTTCCGAATCCTAAAATCGACCGAGTATCATACCCTTACTAATGGAAATACTTTAAGTTACTACGTCTTGTTGTTTAAAATACTAAAAAAGACAATAATAATAGTTTAAAAAATAGAATCTACTCAAATTAGAAAAATATTTGAATAAATATCTGGGTTATAAAGTATACCACCAAGCGACTCACTCCATCATTACTAGTAATCCCGAATTTTGATTGTTCAGCTTAGTTTACAAATTCTTTGTTTTTCACAGTATCAGGAGTTATACATTATAACAAATCATGATAGTTAATTCCAAATCGTAAACCGAAATGGTAGCCTTTTTTGTAAGAACGCAATCAACTTCCCCACCAAAAATCTAATCGACTCAAGGGTAATAGTCGACGGGTATTTCTGACATTTTGAATTATTTGGTGCCTCACGAATCAAACGTATAACAAGTTATAGAAATTTTTAAAAGCCTAAAAGGAAGATCTACCTTTGTCGATTCCGACCAATAAGTAAAAACAGAGTTTTTTTTAAGCACACAGCATCAAGTGGGAGGAGAGTTCTAGAACACTTCATTTGATCATGTCTTTATCTGGAAAGCTTATTATGAATTGATTCACTTTGAGAGAAAGACAAATACTAGGTTGACGTTAATCGAAGAATATTTAGCGAAAATTTCGATCGTACTGTTCTAGAATCAAGATAAAACTGTAATTTCATGTATATGTTTTAGAATTTGTAGTCTTTTCCTCCTTAAAACGACTCGTAGATCATATTTTTTTTAAAGTTTTGGTATTATTAGCGAGAAACATGTCTTCTCAATTTTCTATGTGCAAAACTTTTTTTAACATCGCTCCTATTATAGAAAATTGCAGATTAATTTGCCGAATCAATTTCATGATTTCTAGAAAAAAATCAAAATTAAAGCGCATATAGGTCACTGACAAAAACCTGCCTTACTCAGGGTTGAAATTTTGATCTGATATTTAGAAATCAAGAAAATGTAAAAATTCCAATACTGAAACGAATTTCTCGAAAACGATCGGTCGATTTTTTTTTAAATGTGATTAATCGTAACAATGTGCTTTCTCAATTTCTAGTGTAAAAACTTTTTTTTAAACTCATTGCTGCTATTATATGAAATTGGCATTTTGTTTCCAGCCGAATCAATTTTTGGGAGTTTCTATCAGAAATTTATTTCATCCATTGTACCTGAAGACCCTCAAATTGAAGCCTAACTGCAAAACTGAAAGGTAAAAAGGTGCTACCACTTTACTTATTTTAGAATTTTCATTAAAATTGAAGGTTTATGTTATTTTCTCTAAAAAAAAGTCTTAAAAACCTCGGAAAGTTTTGAGAAAAATTCAAAGTTTTTTTCATAGTAAGATCAGAATGCATTTGGTCCTTTCCTGAGGCTATTTTGGTGCAGTTTATTGTCCTAAACCTGAATAAAAACGCGTGAAGTACCCCTTAAGCCCAAAGCATATGGACATTTTTTTATTTTACATCGGGATTTCCGGTGAATACCGGAATTGACCTGTGAATATTAAAAAGTGGGTTCTGACAAATCGCAGATCCTTTTGAAGCCATTTTTGAACTATCGACAAGTTTTTTTTGCCAAATTTAGTATTTTTCGTTTTTTAGTTGCAGAAAATTTTGGAATACTACAGTAGAGTTCGTTTAGTAGGACAAGAATCTGGATTCGCTTTTGCGTCCTTATCACGAGACTGCCAAACTTTCGGAAAAAACGTGCCGGTACTTAATAACGACCTGGACTAAAACTTTTTGAAAAAATGTCTTGTCCTAGGAAAATAGCTGAAAACAAGACTTTAAACAATAACCACAAATTGGCGCAATTTTACTATTTTCCAGGACAATCAAAGGGGCTTTTAGAGACAAATTTACAAATTTATTCGCTGAAAAATTATGAAGAAAAATATAACGGAAAAAGTGGAAGACAGTATTTTAAAATCATGAAGGCCAAAAATATGAAAGTCATCGGTTCCAGATATGACACATCTATATATAGTTTTACTATTAGAGTTTTCGAGTCTTGATTGAATATTCTCGTATAATTCATTCCAACTAAATATGTTTGTTATCATGACAATTGAATATATTTTTTTTTTTTCAATTTTATATCCTGTTTAGTATATCCGTGATTAAAATAAGCGTGGCTCTCGTGTTTTTGATGCCAAAGAAGGAAATGAGCGTTTTGTAAATCTAAAAATCCAGATCAGGATCGCGTACATTACGCACACAATGAAGAGATATATCAGGTGATCGTCACGTTATGTCTTACAGGTCACAATTTGATGTAGCAGTGTGTTCACGACGCGGCGATTCCTTTGAGCTGCTTTTACGACTCTTTGACCAAATTAATTTATTAGTAATCTTATTTGAAGCAATATTTATTCCTAATAGCCTTACCTAATCAGTCCTAAAATTCCATTAATACTTCGCCAAGATGTTGTATTAGTTCAGCGTGGCGTTTTAATGAAACTTAAAAATTTTTCGTTGTCTTAAAACGAACGAGTTTCAGCCGGTTTTAATCTAAGAATAAATTATATCTTTAGGCTTTTATTCGCGCAAAGTTTGTTGGGACCTGGTGCCCACGTAGCTCAGTAAATTATCAATTTTATCAATCAAGAAAATATTGTCTTGGACGTCATATTTTCATGGAACTGAGTTAAATTGGGTTGTCCTCCAACTTTCTTAGAGATTTTTGGGACGGTGCCTTTTCTTGCTCAGAGCCTTCTCTAGTTTTTGGCCGTTTTTTCGACCTTTTTACGGTCGAGATATTTCACTTTTTTATTATTCAACTTGTCGTTGAATTTTGCCAACACCTTGGTTTTCCTCGTACGGCCCTCATTTCAATGAAACCTCGGTTTTTTCGGCACATTGTTCTATAAGTAACTGGTCCGCCCTCTGCTCATTAGAATCTTTTTTGAGTGTTTTATTTTATTCAGCCTTAGTTTGCTTTAATAGCCTTAACTATATGTTAACTACTTTCTACCTGTCACACCATTCTATCGTAACAAACATTCTCACGCCCACTGCTCTCTATTCACATCCATTGACCTTTTTGAAACATCCGCTTTGTTATTTTTTTTGTTTTATTTCTCGATTTCTTCGCCTGAAATGTGTAAAATAATCTTTTTGTTTTGAATTTTGCTATGTTGATTATGCCATGAATGCGACAGGTAGCAAAGGCGAGAGCAACAAATTGACGGCCATATCAACGTAAGCTTATTTCATATGTTGAAAAATCAGAGTTCACACACTATTTCAACGCAGCAAAGCTTATGTATTATTTCTGGTCAATACATAATGCATATAGTAAATGAAGAGATGTTAATGTTCTGAAATTACATTACAACTGTATGTAAAACATTCAGAAATCTTTTCTGATATTTATAAGCAGTATTTGCATATCTGCATAAACCATCCTTGTATTCGCCATGCGACAGATTACATATCATATACATTTGCTACTGTTCACTTGATTGTGTTTCATCTGACATAAATAGTAACTTTCAACCTTTTAATGTATTTTGAAAAATACTACTTGCCCCGTAATTGGACGATAAAACGCAGATTTTTCTTACTCTTGTTATTATTGGAACTAAAGGATCGTCTCGCTTGATAGGACTAAATCAATGAAATTGTCCCTTTTCTACAACATGAACCTTTGCCGATCGTACGCAATGAAGATTTTTTCGCAGTGATCGACGTAAAAGTGAAATAAATCTTTTTTTCGTGAATTATGGACGTAAATAATTTCCCCTTTTCTTCTTACAAATGAACCTAAAAAAATGCTTTTGCCGGATCGACGTAAAAAAATTAGAATTTTGCATTCCTTTCTTACAGATGACAACCTAAAATTTTTTTTTCCTGAATGACTTAAATAATGAAATTTTGCTCTCTTTTTCTTACAATGAACTAAAAAATTCTTTGCCGTGATGGGACGTTAATAATGAAATTTAGAAGAATTCTGGTTTTGGACGATCATACATGACCTCAGTAAGATCTAAAGTTATGCTGGAAATAAAAAAGTCATCCGTCCTTATATAAGACTGGCAAAAACTCCAGGTACATGATGTCCGTCTTATAAAAAAGCGTGGCAAAACTTTTTTGAAAAAAAATCGCGGTCCTAGTGTCCCGCCTACTGAACGAAACTCTACTGTGGAGGTTTTTTCGAGAAGAAAATGTTTGCATTAACTTTTGGATACACAAAACCCTCCGAATGTGGTCAAATAGTTTTTATTTCTACAAAATAACGGGTGTCAAAAAATTTTGGGGAAAATTCTACTTATTGCCAATAAATCTGTTCCAAGGATGTGCCGGGTTTCTCAGAAGATTGTAAGCTAAAGTTTTTAACAAAACAATAACAAATTGTGAATTTTTTTTCAAATTTTTAATTGCCTTTCTTTATCTGAAATATGACAACTTCTTAAATTTTTAGCTATTCCATTTTACCTTTCAAAAACAGTGGCATATTTTGCGCAGCACAAGTTACGCGTTGTACATACTGGGGTAGTCTGCTTGGATGTGACGAAAATGATTCCCACATTATCCCCAAGATGTTGACCGGTTAAAGTCACCGATTGTACTTTTTACATTGCAAATCTAGGAAATATCTCCGAGTTTAACATTTTCTATAAAAAAATTAAAATTTCTTCAACTGAAGATGACTTTATGAAAGGGCAAGTCATAATTTTATGTTTGAATTTTCATTTTGTTTTTAACGGCAAATTAATTTGTATGTATTTAATTTGCTGGTAGAATTCCATGAAGTAAATCGAATATAAAGATATGAAGGTAAAAAACGCGGAATAAATTACAGAATAGCATAAAAAACATTTAATTTTTCTTTCTTATCTGATTACAGTACATAAACCTTAACACACAATTCAAGGTTCATTCCGATAGCCTGAAAATAACGCCAAAAGATTTTTTTTGAATCGATTTTCTTATGAATATATTTTACGATGGTTTGTATATTTTAATCAGGAATTCGCGCTTTATGCGCTTTTCCGGTGATAAGAATATGACCTTGAAATTAGTTTTGTGTCTATCTACTGTAGCACATTGCTAGAAAGAAAATAGGCCCATCTAAAGCTTCAACTAAATTTCAGCTCAACAATGATGAAATTGAGTAAATTGGATGGAAAGTAATCTTGGAAAAGGACTTATAAAATAAAGATAAAAAGTTCAAAATATTTTTTTTTGAATTAAAATGACAAAAAAAGGCATATGATTGTCTCAAGAGCATATCAAGAAATAATAAGTTCACGTACAAACTTAACACTGGGTCGATAGTTCAATGCTATATAAAAGTGAAATGTATAATTTTTCAATGTGATAAAAAATAGTGAATGTATAAATTTTACTCAATTAAGAAAAAGTGAAAATGTTAAAATTTTGTCAAATGTATAAACAAAAAAATCAGATCAATTTCGGTCGAAAGCGCGATCAATTGTAAATAGTCAGATGGAATAATTTTGAAAACCTCTTACTTTACTGGTATTTTTTAGACTGATAAAAATTTTGGTATCAACACAGACTGGTAATTTCAAGGCATTTTAAAATAGAGACAAATTGTTAGAACCAAAGTCAGTTGTTCGAATAATTTCGTGTACACAAGAAATTTTTTAAAAAATTAGAATTTCAGACAGGACCATAACAACACTTTTTTAACGACCGGAAAATCCTCGTCTGAAAAACCAGTTCTGATTTTAAGAATAATTTTTTTCGATGGCTTTGTTTGGTAGGACTTGAAATGGTTGACTTTTTCCACCTACGTTTTTCATCAGCAAGATGGAAAAACAAATAAATCGACTAAAATGTATACTTCCTAATATGTGAAATAAAATAGGTTTTGCCGAATGGCTTTGGGGTGTGACGATGGTTAAGGGCGTGGTCGTCTTAATTCGCGGTGTCCAGAACAAATTTATAGAGATGGAATATTTTATAAAATTGTTGAAAAAAATACGAGTATTTGATGTCTTTTTGTTTATACATAGTCAAAAACCACTATCGTAAAAAAATATCATTCCTGCTGAGCAGAGTTCTGCTCACCTACAAGGAATTTGAGAATAAAACGCAGTTTGAAGGGTGTAATAGCCTGAGCCACTAAACATTTAGGGATGTTATTTGATTGTTTTTAAAATTTCTCTATTGAAATGTCGTTTCAGCAGTAATAGAACGAAACTAATCGAGCAGTTAAAATCACTATGAGTAGTTAAATCACTTTTTCCAATTTTTGAGACCCGACAAAACCGGAGGAAATCTGATGATAATATAAATAAATGTGTTTTTTCTTAGAATCTAGATTTTCCAATTCATTACAATTTATAACATTTTTCTCCAATTTCCATTCTAATGACAAAATTTTTATACATTTAAACAATTTTTTGAGAATTATTTTATATTTAAACTTCACAACAATATTTATATCATTTTTAAAACTCTATTGACTAGAAGTGAGTGTAATGAAAATGAAAAATGTATAATTTATACATTTTCACTTTTTACATTTCAATCTATGACCCTTATAACTACACAAAAAATAATTTGAAAGAAATTTGAACAAAAAATACATTTTTACAAATTCGAAAATTTAAATTCAAACTCCCAAATTTCTATAGAAGCAGCGGTCTGTCTAATACATATTAAAATATGATTCATATGAACCCGCAGAGTCATGTTTTCCCACAGCTTACTATGTCTTTAGTTTTTTTATATAATTTTGCATATTTATAGATGGATTCTCTCAGAAATATTACATTGTGTCAACAATTTGTACGCCAGCAGAATTATTTCCTCTGTAAATCACAATTAGACCGAATCGATTGCTCACTTTGTCTGTCCGGGATAATGCATTATCTATTAAAAATTCATAAAGCGCCACTATTTTTGACTCCACCCACTTATTAGGGTAGTGCTCAGAAAGGAACCAGACTAGATAGCGACAAACGTTTTTGCCATCTGAATCCTGCACGAATTTAAAAACCAAAAAAAAATCTTGACTTATAGATCACGTTGACCAGAATCCGATTATTAAACGATATACTATTTGCTGTCACCGATTCGAAAATATTATTAAGGTAGTATTATATTGTCCATCACCAAAAAACATAAAATGAAGAAATTTCAGGAAAATATGCAGATCTTCGGACGGGATCAGGATCCTATTTTTTTTAATTTTCCGTATAGTTATTTTCTATCAAGATGATAGGGTTTTCACTCGAGGTTTCCCGCTAAACAGCATTTTTCACGTGTGAGAGAAATGGATCACAGAATTCGAAAGTGAATTTTTGAGCGCGCGAAATCAGATACAATTGTAAGTGGTGAAAATTTTATATTTTTTCCGGCATGACCGGTTGTTGTTGGACAAAAACCGGTATATCGGGATTTGGCTACATTTTCAAGTTTTATTTATTGGTACTAAAAATCTTATAAGAGTGTTCTTGAACACCTCTCCGATGTGTATCTAAGTCAAACTATCTGCATATTTCAGAATTTCATGACATTTCTACATTTTGTGTATTTTTCGTGACGGACCTAATCATATACAAAGGGGCAATATCGCCCGGCCCATATGACTGAATGTGCTGAAAATTTCCTGAATTTAAACCTAGGCCAATACTCTACGATTTAGCATAAAGATAATTCCTGTTCCCATCATCTCGAAAGTGCCCAATCATCACCGAATTTGTTGAGATTTAATATCGTCAAATTACTTTGTGTCGGTCATGAATGACGTCATTTCAAGGATTGAATTCCCAAATTTCTCTATCAACTTTATTTGGAATTGGAGTTATGATGGCAGTATTGAAAATTCTACGCATTTTTGGTGATTTCACGCCATTCAAACCAATCGTGAAACTCCTTATAAAATTTGAAAATTGATTAAACATAGGAACTGTCATTTTCAACGCCTAAGCCCGTTTTTCATTTTTGAACGAAAAAATTTATGTTTGTTCCCATATGCAAAGTGCCCCATATCTCCGATGTTGCATATCGCGAATTTTTTTGCCCAAAAACTTTCGCGATATTGGGACCCCTGTAATTAATAATTGAACTTTGATCGCTGATCTCCTGAATCACTGTGATCAACCTACGATGTTCAAGAAAACGTTAAGATTCAGATGCAAAAAAAAGTTTGGGTCTACTAGTCTTTCTTCTCAGAACAATTACCACCTTAGTAGTTTTTTTTTAAAGGAACCGCCCTATCAAGACGATTACGGGAAAACCATAGGCGAATCGAAGAAACGTTTTCCGCATCAAACTGCCAACAAAAAGACTCAATGGAGAATTTTATCCTTCTTCTTGACACCGGTTCACGCGTACGGAAATATTTTTTATAGGCATTTTCAGTATAAAATTTGAGCAAAAAAAATCGAAACTCGTTTTCTTCCTTGAAATTCATCAAAAATATTGTTAAGCATAAATGTGTTAAAATCGTAATATAAAAATGAACAAGATAAAAAATGAACTTGCCGGTTGATTTAGAAAAAAAATTTGTGGCTCACCGAGATTCGAACCTATCAATAAAATTATTTTTCCGGTTTTATCCGCGTGAACCGGAATTCCAATCAACGAAGGTTCGAGTTTGGTAACCAGGATCCAAAAAATATTATCAGGGTAGTAAAAGCATTTAAATAATGTATCAGCTTTTTCATGCGTTTTTTTTCGAGTAATTTTAAGCGTTATTTTGTCTCTTTTTATCCAAAAATTTAGTTATGTTCGCCAAATTCTACAATAATTTTCTTCTTAGAATTTTGTGCATTTTTGGAAAATTTCCATATTTTTTTTTTCTTTTCAAATTTTGTCCAGTTTGCCAAATTTAATTATTTTTGCCATTTTTCTAATTTTTATTTGCTATTTTGCAGGTTTGATTTAGAAATTTAATATTTCCAGTTTATCCGGTGTTAAATTTACCACAAAAGTGCCGGGGCAATATATTCTCTGTCATTGGAAATCACTTTTAATTAGCTGACTTTAATTATTGANACACATAGTTCGTTTTTATTCTGAAACTGTTATATAATAAAATACATTGGAAATATTCACCTTTTTTTTTTAATTTGACGTAATATTTTTCGGTGAACTTTCTTAAGAATTAGTAAGAGCTCTGGGATGAAGATAGATCAGATACAGAAACAACATGTACATTGTGATAATTTTCGATTACTGAAATTTAATCTACTCTAGATATACCTGAATATAGATCAACATAGTCTGTCTCACTTGGATTATGACACAAAGGACTGACTATTCTTACTGCAATCTTTACCAATCTTTAAGGCTTCAATGTAGTTTTGTTAACTACATAATCGTAAAGTCAAGTAGCTCCACCGCAAGCTTCAATGCCATGATACTCACCCATGTATGACTTCGGACGCTTCCATAGCTACATATCATTTTTTAATCATATTTCTTCCCGACGTCGTCTAAGTGCGAGCTGATTCGTATAAGATTATGACACCAGTAGAATCGAACGCGCTATGAAAAAAATAACTTAAGAATTATACCTTAAGGAGGCTTGTTGTCTTCATCCATTTGTGTCGACAGAACTACATCGCAATTTATTATAAATATCATCTATGATATTTGGTGACAGCTTGTTGAAATTTATGCGCATACTCCGCTATATAACACACTTTCTTGGATATCCACAACGTGCCGAATATCACAGTAATCGTAATGTGTAATTTTAAGTAGTAAAGGGGGGATGTTCCGGGGAATAGGTGGATATGAATTAAAATTTGAAAACAGAACTTAAAAAAACATTTGGTCTTTTATTGAAAGATTATTATAAACTCTCTGAAACACAATTTTCACAATGAATGTCGTCATGTTGAGTAGAAAATAAATAATTTATAAAAAATAATGATCCTTAATTATGCATTAATCATAACAAGATAATAGAAATATTATTACAAAAATTTAGCAAATTCTTTCAAATCGTTTTTTTAATTTAATAAATTTTAATTTTGTTGAGATTCCCTCGTCAACAAAACATTTTTATTAAGACATATTATTACAATTTCTGCCACTCGACAGACAAACCTACAAGACCCGTCTATCTTCTAATTTTATCAGGTTTTATTTAATTTTAATTTATACAAGTACTAAAAAAAATCATCTGCCTTAGTTAAAATATAGGTTAAACATGCTGTCTCGCGCCGATTCAGCACGCTCAAGGGTTGCAATAAGGTGATATATAGGTCGATCTTGATTGTAAAATAAAAATGTCGCGAACAACTTGAGTGTCGCTTTTTTTACACTTTTTATTCTAGAGGTCTACCTACCTGAGAATAATCGGATGAAATCTTAACGACTTCAAATCGTTCTAAAAAGCGCGAAATTTCCGACCTCGTATTATTCAATCCAGTGGACGCGAAATTCGTTTTATTCTATGCGAGTCCAAAATCATCGTACCCGAACATATTCATAGGCCAAGTTTTAAATTGTGCCCGAGAAAAAAGTGAGATCGATTTCAATGACAAATACGGCACCAATATATACCCTCGATTATTCATCCGAATTTTTTAAAAAATAGCAGCATTGAAGCCAATTCAACGCAAAAGGCTCCTTTCATAGACACAGCATCCATCTCAAAAGATTATATAGGGTGTCTACAATCTTTACATTCGGCTTTGACCAAACGATGCATCGATTGGAAGTTCTCAGGTCAGACTAACTGAATCAACGCTATTTTACAAACAATGAAAAACCAATTTTTATGCCATTTTAGAATTCAGTAAGTAAAATTTATGACGATAAGTTGAAATGGGTCCGATTAGACTTACTTTTATAAAGACTATATATTCTGGAATGACTGTGTGGTTAATCTTTGAGATTCTATCTTTGTATATTGTTAACCAAGTGCCTTCCTCAAAGATGCCATAGGTTTCAACACAAACATGCATTTCGGTCCGGAACGACGAACTATCTTATTGAAGTTTATAATAGCCTTTAACATGCCGCAACTGTCTCAAGAAAATAAATAGGGAAAATGACATAGATCAACATTTTCTATTAACATATCATAAAAATTTGCAGAGTTTATTTAGGTTTCAAAAAAAATAGAAGATTTGGACGGAGCTTTTTTAAATGTTATACGGGTCGCAACGATGTGGCAGATTGGTACATTTTCGGGTGATTTTATGAAGAAAAAAAAAAAGTCGTTTGAATTTTTTTCATAATATTATCTTCAATAAAGTGTTCATTCTGTCAAGCACGTTTAAATATTTACTCTAATTCTCACATCACTTAAGTATCTGTAAAAATATAAGAAACCACCTCCTAATATCACTATACTCAATTTATCCACAACTTGTCACGATGTGAGATTTTTCTTGAAGGCGATATTATCATAAAACATAAGGCATTTCATCGGGGTTCTGACAAGATAATTAAAATTGAGAGAAATAATACATAGTAAAACATATTTCCTCAATAATAAGAAAGATTTAATTTTCACATGATAAAATAGAGAAAAAAACAGCATCTTTTGAAGAATAAAATTGTTAAAATACAAGTTAAAGTGGCTATTTTTCGTTTTTATTCACAGAATATAAAAAAAAAAATTTATGGGATGCAAAATCACGCTGACAAAATTTAAAATATAATTTTACTTTTTTGAAAATTGTTACGAATCAAAATATAAGTCGAACAACACAAATCTTTTCTTAAATAGATAAAAACATATTTTAATTGAGACAATGATACACAGTTTATCTGGTGAGATAAACGGAAAAAAAGCAGCAAAAATAAACAAATAATTATTTTACGTAAGTTAAAATTAGACGCCAATCAATGCACATTGTGTACTTAACATGTGTGTTCATATTTAAGTATTATCCCGCGCTATCACACTTGGTTTAATCTAATGATGTCAAAAGAATAACTTTTTGTAAATTAACAACAAAAAAATCTTATAACAGCAATTCTAATAAACCGAAGTGAAATAAAAGGAATAATGGATGCAACGCCCTCCAGAAAGTACAAACTCTAACTAATTTGATGAACTACAAAAACACGAAGGATATAGCACCAATAAAAACAGTTGAAAATAGAAATCAGATTTCATTGGTCAGATAGAGATATGATCAACAATCAATGCTCAAGTTCTCGAATTTCAAATAGTTAGGATCTGCAATACTCTGAGGGCGGTTGATCATTATGAGTACTCACAATTGGATCGAGCCGTTACCACACAACCATAAAATCTACTTCGAAGCTAACACACCCATATTTACCTCTGAGGAACACCTTTAGGATTGAGAAAAATATGATTACCTAACTGATGAAAAATTCCTGAAGAGAGATCTCCGTTATCTCGTACAATCATTTAAAGATGAAGTCTCTCTGGACAAGGCAAAAAGACCTAGGGGATAGATTCGAATAAACTGAAGCGTTTTGATGATATAATCAAAAAGCAAGCACAGAGTTAAATTGAAAAAGATTGTTTGGGATCTAGAATCAGTTTACTTAGCACTCGATCCAACGATGATAAAAGGTAAATTTTCTGAAAATGAATTGAAGCGATCGTAGAAGCTATATGTCTTTATAGTTCAATTGGATGATAAATCGCATAACGTATAGATAGAAATACTTGAGTTCAAATAAACAGAGAAGTTTTTTTCACGAAAGTTCAAGAGGGGTTCTGTGGAGTGATAGTCCAAGAAACTTAGCAAAGCGACTACTTGTAGTCAGCTATTTGGGTATCTCCAGTATTGCGAGTATAGAAACGCAACACTATATAAATCTAATTTTGGTACTTGCTTGGCTTTCTTAGCACCACATACATGGCTTTTGGGTACTTCTTCGCTATTGAATACAATTCATTGTGTATCATCAAGAACTTGATCAAAGTTACTAATAAATGAAAAGGACAGAAAACACAACAAATTTTTAGCACACACACCTACCGTACTCAGAAAATCTACGCGTTTGATTCTGAAGATTCCAAAACTGCGTCAATAGCGGGATTTTTAACCTGTAATAATTAAAAATCTTTAGAAAAAAACCCGTACTGCAGAATAAAGTGCCAAAGATCGGCACTAATTTACTTCGAAATACACAGATTTAATACCTTATCTTAAGCATGGCAAAGATATACTTTTTCATGGCGAGATGAATTGAGATGGGAACAAGTTAGATCTGAGTTAGCCTATTCTAAAACACAAACTACATTGATTATCTGCTTCTTATCAACAAGCAAATGCCGAGTAGTGTCGATGGTGATTTCGTTGTATTCTATATACACAGATTAAACTAATTTTGAATGTATTGGAGAGACAAACAATAACACCATCCAGCAAATCAAAAGACTACCAGAGGATAATCAGACAACAAGAGGATAAAGACAATTACAAAATGTGTTAAAAGCTCAATATTCGATATTGTAAAAACTTTCAAGCTCATTTGAATACTAGTTAACTGCCTTGATCAAAACTGAGAGTCATTTTAGACGATTAATTTTAAGGAAATAGGTAGTCTCTTCACATAGTCGGACAAACAACCAATCCTCAAGTAGTAAATTACATAATAGGTGCGACTTAAAAACTTGTACAACGCGGGACCATCGAGTAAAAATTATAGGTGGATTGAATACAAAATTCCAATATATATATAAAATTTCATAGAGCTCAGCGGTTTGGTCAAATTGCTATAGCAACACTTAATTGACCTAAATTTGCCATTGACAATGTATTAAACTAAAAAAATTAGTCGAAAAGTTTGATGAAACTTGGATTAACTCCCTTAACGTTCTAGCGATTGCAAATACGTAGGTGAAATATAGTTCAAAATAGTACTGATACCCGATTGTTGACAATATTGTTTATGTGCATATGTAAGATACAGTTGACCAAGTTCTTCTAAATATACTAACATCACACAGCATCTCTTCAGATCTCTCTCACGCTGGTAAGTTATCAGTAAAAGTTTTGGTTTTTTAATGAGTGCCTCCTGGGTCCTGTCTCTCTGACGCAAAACCTCATAATTGTAATACTGCTCATTACATAATAATATTGAACTAATTTATTACAACTACCTAAACTCAAATAATCTACTTGGCCAGTAAGACACACTTTCCACAAGAAAACTTTCACACATACATAACATTCGAAATTGGATATCATAAATCACTTGCCTTCGAAAACACAAATCGCGCACTGTGATTAAATGTCATTTTGGCAGACGCGTCGAAACATCACACCCAAAAAAATCTTTATTAGGCCTACTCTAAATTTACTTAGGGCAAACACAGATGAATTCTGGCTAAAATAAGTCATGATCCAAATATAGAGGCCTCAAAACAGTCCATTCCACAATACCGATGAATCTACATAAGTAAACGGGTTATCACGGAAAATCTTCATATCATTTCTGGAATACGTAAAAAAATTGAATTATTTTAGAAAGTGACAGTTTTAAAGAATGCATTTGATAGAACCAAAAGTAAATTGAATTTACTATCGTAAAAATGAACAAATATCACAAAGAACATTTTAATGCACACAAATCCAAGTGGACGATTAAAATTTCAGGTTAATAAATAATCTGTTATGAATAGTTACAAAACCATATAAATATTTAATTTTATGTATAACTATTGTGTTATATGAATTTGATTCACATGTAAATTGCTACACAGGAGGAATTAGCTTTTATGGAAGAGCAAATGAAAAATAATAGACCTCGGACAATTGCGATTTCACAATTAGAAAGAAAAGTAGAGATTAGAAATAAGATCTATATACAGTACATTCTGAAATCATTCGGCAGAAATTTCAGTCTGATATGGTTGCATTCACAATATTTAAATCATAGGTCCCGTGGTTTAAATGAAGCTACTATTCTGTAAATATATATAAATGAAATGGATTTGTAAAGAACAGAGAATATTAGCATAGTGTGAAACTTCACGGAAAAGATTAGAATTTGAGATGTCCAAAAGCGACTCTACTTCACTCAATTCGAGTACCCCCAATTTGTCAAAAAATAAGCAGATGTTAAAAATTTTAATTGGAATAACATAATTAGAAACAAAATACACACAACTTTACCGGCTCATTTTACGCGCTCGCAAGAAAGTATTTGTTTGAATCGAAAATTTTTTGAAAAAAATAATACTCAATAGAATAATTTTTATATAAAATCATGCTCATATATTCGAAAACAAGAAATTACATAGAACTTCATATTAAAATATAATCTGAATGTTATTGTAAATTTTTCTTCAATATTCACACACAAAAACAGTTGATAAAAAATAAATATATATCAAGATGAAAAATTTCAAAAAGTGCTCGAAAACTTTCAAAAATATGATTTACTAAGCGAAGAAACTAAATATGGAGTTATCTTTAATTATTCCTCCACCAGGACAGCCAACAACTAGAGATAGAAAAGCGAGAAGCCATGAAAATCTCCGCAATTTTTATCTTCGCATTTCGCGCAAAACATTTCTTTTATAAGGGTCCTTCAAAACTAAACTATGCTAATTTCACATTGGGATATATAAACACGGTATCTGATAATATAAGCTCTATGTTCGAATTTATATCGAGCAGTTTTATTTCCATATAAAATATTTTTTAGGAGATTTGTTACTATCAGACCTGGCTTCCAAAGGGATGGCTTTTCACTCCTCTTCATCCCTACATTGAAAAATAGGGAAATTTTTAGGATGGGGATGGAAAATCGCAAAGGGATGGCTTTTCTGGAAGCTGATCAATAAGTTTGGAGTACGTGGGTGTTTTTAGTCCAACATTCCAAATCATTTATTGAGAAATCAATTTCAGTGACATTAATGCTCCATTTACGAAGAAAGTTTTTGAAGCGATTGTCCGAAGCATAAAATTCTGTCCAGTGTTTTTGATAATTTATCAAAAAATTTTGGTAATATTGCTAAAAATGAAAATATCCTCACTAGTGTTTGAACAAATAAATAACTTTGAAGTCTCTGATGAACATGTATTATTTGTTACTAATAATCCCAGATAGAAACAAAGAGTTCCATTATTTTATGAAATTTTATAAATATTTATCAGATGAATTCCAACTAGAAAACCTCCTCGGATGCAATTGCTGGATTTAAATTTGTTTTGAATTTTATGATGACAAATTTTCATTGACTTTATACCAGATTCTTTCACTGTATTTTATAACTTCAAAATAGATTAATCCGAACGTCTTTGATAGGCTACTTGAACGAATATAACCTTTATTTTCATGACAGTGATATATCCTTTAACACCTTTTGGGTGATTTGAAAGATGTAGGTTGGGGAGCCAATCCTACCTCCTGAGACCTTCTAGCCACTCATGAGGCCGCTTTCTCTTCTTTTCAGCCTACTTATCAAATCACCCAAAAGGTGTTAAAAAGGGATATAATTCCTTAACTTCGACAGTAATTTGGTGAAAAAATAATATTTGCGAGATTCTTTGTCAAAACTGATTGACTTGTGTCACAAGTGTGTTACTGGATGCATCGTGAGCTCGTGGGGTAAAAATAAAGTCTATAGATTTGGTGATATTGAATTTGTTTCTAATCCTACATGCCACTTAGACATATAAAAGCCGCATCCAAGATGGAAAAGACAAATATACATTTGGTCAGATATTCAGATGTGCTACAGTTGACTAGGGCTAAAACACAAGTTTATTTTTTATTTGTATTATTGAAGAAAAAAATGTTTTATTCGTTCTGAGCTCTGCTTAACCTTGACTTTTTGAAATATTAAACTCTCAATAATTAAAGTCAGCAATTAAAAGTGATTTCAAGACAGAGAAATATATTGCCCCGGCACTTTGTGGTAAATTTACACGCGGATAACTGGCAAATTAAATTCTAAATCAAACCTGCAATAGCAAATAAAAATTAGAAAAATGGGCAAAAATAATTAAATTTAATCTATTTTGAAGTATAAAATACAGTGAAAAATCTTGGTATAAAGTCAATGAAAATTTGTCATCTAATAAAATTCAAAACAAATTTTAAATCAGCAATTGCATCCGAAGGAGGTTTTCTAGTTGGGAATTCATCTGATAAATATTTATAAAATTTCATAAAATTAATGGAACTCTTTGGGTTCTATCTGGAGATTATCTAGTAACAAATTCCATGTTCATTCAGAGACTTCAAAAGTTTATTGTATTTTTCTATTCAAAACACTACTTGAGGATTAATTTTCATTTTTAGCAATTATCAAATTTTTTTGCATAAATTAATCAAAAAAAACTGGACAGAATTATGCTTCGGACAATCGGCTTCAAAAAACTTTCCTTCGATAAATGGAGCATGTAAATGTCACTGAAACTTGATTTCTCAATAAATGATTTGGAATGTTGACTAAATACGACCAACGTACTCAAACGTCTGATCAGGCTTCCAAAGAAAAGCCATCCCTTTGGCGATTTTCCATCCCCATCCTAAAAAATTTCCCTATTTTTTGGCAATGGAAAGGGATAGAAGCAGGAGATGAAAGCCATCCCTTTGGAAGCCAGGTCTTGATAGTAACTAAAGTCGTCCAAAAAAATATTATAATGGAAATAAAACTGTGATATAAATTCGACAGTAGAGGCTTATATTTGATCAGATACCCGTTTTATAGTGATCCAAATGTTGAATTAGCATAGTTTAGCTTTTGAAGGACCTTATAAAGAGAAAAACTGTTTTGCGCGAAAATGCGAAGATAAAATTGCGGAAAAAAAAATCTGTGTTTACATCTTCCGCTTTTCACTCATTTGTTGGCTAGTCGCCTGGATGAAAAAAAGGAGAAACCGAAAAGTCTTACGCTGTAAAATCAATTTTTTGAAAATTTCGAGCACTTTTTTAAAATTTCATCTTGATAAGAAATATTTTTTTACAACTTGGTTTTTGTGGAAAAATTGAAGAAAAATTACAAAAACATTCAGATTAATTTTATAAAAATTCAAATTTTTGGTTTTCGAAATATTAAAATTTTTTTAATAAAATATGATTTTAATTGGATTATTTTTTTCAAAAAAGGTTTTCAAACAAATTTTTCACCGAAAATAACCTTGTAAATATTTGTTTTCAAAATGTATCCATTTAAATTTTAACATCTCATTTTTTGCAAATTGGAAGAATTATAAGTTAAATCCGTTCTGAACATTAAATTCATAAAAGTTTTGGTGAAGGTTCCAACGTACCTAATCCGTCTTTAAATCATTTCAAACAAATTAAAAACTATTGACACGGGACCTACATTAAAATATTTGATCAACATATCAGACTGAAATTTCTGGCGATGATTTCAAATGTATGAAAGATCTTATTTCAATCTCACTTTCTTCGAATGAAATCGGCAATTTTCGAGGCGATATTTTCAGTTCTCTTACAAAACTAACCTCCGTACAATTAGCAGGAAAAAGTTCAGATACAAATGTTAGACATAAAATTAAATGTAATTTGTAACATTCATAACAGAAATTGAACCTGATTTTAAACGTCCACTGGCATTTGGCAAAAATTTCTTGAATTTATTTTTACAAAAATTCCAATTTACTTTTGGTTCTATCAAATGCCATTCGAAAATTATTTCTAAAAAATAATTTTTACAGTCAGAAATATATAAGATTTTCCGGTGAAACCCGTTCAATTCGACCCATGAAAAATAACTTTGTGCCATTGCTAAGAAAATTAAATATGTATTTCAAGGTAAATTAGTGCCGATCGGCATTTACTGAGTACGGTTTTTCAAAATTTAAGTTAAACAGGTTAAAAAATCCCGCTGATTGACCAGTTTGGGAGCAGAATCAAAACGCGAGATTTTCTATTACGGTACTTGCTAAAAATTTGTTTTTTTTTCTGTCCTTTTTTCAGATTAGGGAACTTGAATCAAGTTACTTGATGATATTCACAATTAATTGTATTCAACGATAAATACCAAAAGCCGAATAGTGGAAAAAAAGCCAAGCAAGTACCAAAATAGATATGATAGTTTGCGTTCAGTATCCGCAATACCGAGAAATACTCCAAATACTTACTTACAAGTAGTCGCTTGCAATTTCTTGATATTCAGCTCCCACAACCCCCTTGGAACTTTGTGAAAAATAAACTTCTAGTTTATTGAACTCATTTTTCATCAACGTTTCGATTTATCATCCATTAAAACTTATTAAGACATGAACTTGACGACGATCGCTTCAAATTCATTTCAGAAAAATTACCTTTTATCATCGGTGGATCTGAGTGCAAATAAACTTGATCATATCCCAAACAATCTTTTTCAATTTAACTCGTTGCTTGCTTTTTTGGATTTATCACAAAACAGTTATCGAATCTATCCCCTGAGGTCTTTTTGCCTTGTACAAACTCACTCAAATGATTTTACGAGATAACGAACTCTCTCAGGAAATTTTTCATCAGTTTGATAATCATATTTTTTCTCAACTAAAGTGCTCTCAGAAGTAATAGGGTGACCGAATAATTTATTGCTGTTGGAAACGGCTCATCCAATTGAGTACTCATATCCTTTATACACTTCGGTTATAAATGCTGTTAAAAAGTTTTTTTGTTTAAATTATACAAGAGAAATCTTTTAACATCATTAATTAACCAAAGTGGTGATAACGGGATATCCCTTTATCACCTTTTGGTTAGATGCGTAGCCAATACTTCCTTTTAACGTGTGATTAACGTTGTGGCTACGATTCACCAAAAGGTGATAAAGGGTATAGTTAAAATTAACACATGTTTAAGGGGGTAGCAGCAATGTGGCAGATTGGCGTCAATTTAACTTACGAAAATAATTATTTCGTTTATTTTTTTGTGCTTATTATCGTTAGCTGAACCAGAATAAATGTAGTCAGCTCATATTTTTTTATCTATTTAAGAAAAGATTTGAGTTCGAACTTTTATTTTTGAATTCGTAAAATTTTCAAAAAAAAATTAAAATATTATTAAAATTTCACGCATTTTCACCCAAATTTTTTTTTAATCTGTGAATAAAAACGAAAAAAATAGCCACTTTAACTTTTTTAACAATATTTCCTAAAAAGCTGTTTTTCTCTTTTTTTCATGGAAAAAAAATTTTCATATTGAGGAATTTTTTATATGGATATTATTTCTCCAACTAATTAGCGCATAACACCCGAAAATGCCTGAAGTTTATAAATATCGCTTCAAAAAAAATCTCTCACATCGGGACAAGTGGAAATGGAGTTATAGTGAAATTTTGATATTTTTACAGATACTTAAGGATGTGAGGAATTAAAAATATAACGTTTGCAAGAATGAACACTTTATGAAGAATAATAAATGAAAAAAAAATCCATTAATTTTTTTTTTCAATAAATCACTCCCGAAAAAATGTACCAATCTGCCACATCGGCTGCTACCCCCTAAACATTTAAAAAAGCCGTCCAAAATCTTCTATTTTGTTTTTTGAAACCTTACAGCGTGAGTTTTCTCGATTTCTCCCTTTTTACCCAGGCGTTAGACAGAGGTTTTCAATTTCAAATCAAATTGTGACGCCATTAAAATTCACTGAGTTTTCTCCTGTTTTTACGCCATCTCCCCTTTTTCACCCATCTCCTCTTTTTTACCAGGCCCTTTTTCACCCACCCATTTCGGGATTCTTCACTCGTACATAATAAAGTCTAATTAAAATTTAATTGGAAACTTTACTGCACCTTTCAAAGATCGTAAATTGAGTGCAGACGTATTGTTTCGGAAGTACAATTTAAAACCATTTTATAGCCATAGTAATTGAATTTATATATAGCCAAAGTTTTTTAAGTTCTGATGATTTTAATATAATTTGCGATTTTTCAAGACGAAGTCAAGTTTATTTTAAGAAAAATAATTGATTCTTTTCGTTTTGTTTTTTAGAAGCTTCAAATTCCGTTTGAAATTTGTGCTTATTGATCCAATAGTACAGTTGATCGAGTTAATGAACATACTATCCCAATCAGAATGCAACTCAATGCAGTCCGAATTCTTCAGGATATTTTTTTTTCCGAAAGTTTCACGAATCGAAGTTAAAGTGCTCATTTTAAGTTTTTATTCATAGAATTTTAAAAAAACGATCAAGAAAAAATGGACAAAAAAATGCGGAAAATTTCATAATGTTTGAAAATTTTTTACGATTTCAAAAATGATAATCAAGACTCAAATATCTTCCTAAGATGAATAAAAATAATTTTATCAAGCTGAAACCATATTTATATCGGTTCAGCCTAACATAAGTAAGCCTAAAAAAATATACTGGACTTATTATTTTCGTAAGTTATAACGACTCAGTTCTGTTGGTTTATGCACCCCCTTAAACTCTTTTTTTATCTGATCGCAGCTGAATTCACTTAAATGATGTCCTGTAAACATCACTCCTCGTCAACATTATTTAAATTTGGTGAGATCGTCTGGGTAAAATTGTCAGTACGGCATGTTTCCGTCCAGTAAGATATTTTCTCGTTTTTTATTTGACGTCGAATTCAATTTTTAATATCAAATTTATTATTTTGTTTTATTATTTTTAAAAATAATTTATTCAACTTAGTTAATAAGTCTGAGCACATACTAAAATCTGTATTTTTTTAACTTAAAAATGGTTTTGTTGGGTTACCCCCATGAAAAAATGTTTGAGAAATCCGGGAGTCGAAACCAGGTAACGGACATCGTCGATTCGCGCTAACCACTAGGCGGCCAACTGCTCATGTAACTGACGAGAAATGTTGATTATGACTCGAAACCTTTTCGAGCCAACAGTTTATTGACATGTTTGCGTCTTCAGAATAGGATAATTTGCAGAATTTTTAACCAGAAAGTTTTTGGGTCGAAAAGTAATTTGACGAATTCGGCTTAGTTTCGCTAAAATCTGCCTCCCCTTTTTTTAAAAACCGGTAAATTGCGGCGAAAAATGTTGTTTACATCTGCAGCTTTTTCAACCTCATTTGGTGGCTGTCTAACCGCCGGGTAAAAAAGGGGAGAAATTCGAGAAACTCACGCTTGTTATAATAAATCTCAAAATTTGTTTATGATATTAAATACGGAAAAATGGTTGAATGATGATCAGTTTCCATTAGGATTTTTTTTAACATGTGCGGGTCATATAAAGCTATTTTAGAACTCGGATAAGATGAGCGTCTCTAGAAGCCGAAAATCATTTGTGTTGAACTCTATGCACTTCTGGAAAAGGCACTGTTGGTTTCAAAAAAGATAAGCTCAAAATTCCAAACACATATTCCAGAACTAAAATCGTTAAAAAAATAAGTCTAAAATCGGACCAATTTCCAACTTTTATTCGTCAAAATTTTATTACTGAATTCCAATGCAAAAAATGGTTTTTCATTTTTTTAAAGATACGTGGTTCATTTTGAGCTACCTGATAACTCAATCGGATGCATCGTTTTCAAAAGCCGGAATGTAAACATTGTAGACACCCTAATAACTTTTGAGAGGCACTGTGGTCGAGAAAAGGACTATGGCGTGATATCAAATGCTGCTATTTTTACAAAATCGGATGAATAATCATATATTGGCCTATTGTCATTTGAAACGATTCACTTTTTGCTTCGGCACCAATTAAAAAAAATTTTATGAATATTCGGACATGATTTTGGACTCATAAACGAATTCGCGCCAACGGAATGAATAATCACGAGGTCTGAATTTCGGCTTTTGGAAACGATTGAATCGTTAAGATTCATCCGATTGAGTTCTCAGGTAGCTCATACTCTGATAAAAAGTAAAAAAAAGGCACACTCAAAGTTGGTTTCGCGCATTTTAATTACAAATCAAGATATCGACCTTATATCGATTTATCTGGAAACCCTTGGAGCTGTGAATGTAGCATGATTTCCTTCAGAGCATGGACTAGAAGAAATCAATGGTTTCTCACAATAGATGGATTTCAGGTATTTATAATACATTTTTGGCATTTTTATTAAGATGATTTTCCCACAAAAAATAGACACTTGATAAAAGGGTTCTATAAATCTCCAAATCACCACCAAGAATAGTTTCAGGTTCTGAAAATTTTGGTTAAAAAGTTTTTTCCCCAATTTCATAAATTGATGGTGTCAACAATATCACGGAAAATCCGTGACGGAATAAATCAAAATAAATCAAGATGGCCAATAACTAGGAAATTTTTCGGACAAATTTTTTTTCTTTTTTCCGAATAAGTTTTTAAATTTTTGCCCAATGGTGCATCATGGTGATTGGTTCAAAAGTAAAGTTGCTCAAAACTCACTTATAAGCCCGATAATGTGACAAGGGTTAATAATGCTTGAGACGAATATTCCGCACGGTGCTCACGAGAGTTAAATTGACCTTCATTTAAATGCCGCTGATATTTAAATTTTCAGGACGTTACGTGTTATACTCCAAGCAGTGTGAGGGGAACTTCTTTACTCGATCTCAAAGATGCTGATACAACAGACCAAAATAGTGGATTATTATGCACATTTCCGGCTGTTTTAGACGTTGTCCTTTTCAACAGAGAAGAAGCATTAGGATCGAGTTTTTTACTTAAGTTTTTGGTCGAGGCGGCTTTCGTTAATCGAGAGTGATCATTTTGATACCAATTAAAGATGGCCCAGCCTCCCGTACGGCTCTGAGCTGCCGTTTTATTAAATTTCAATTATATATCAAAATTGACTATGATATTAGCACTATGAAAGCATATGGGGTTATAAACCTGAAGTGAAGCGTGATTCGTTGGCCAATCAAGGCGAAGAGCACTCAAGACGCTGAAGACTCCGCAACACTAATTTTGTATTTTTATTCTATTTTCAAATATATACTTTATCATAGAAATTATCCTCATAATTTTTTCGAGAGAATTTGAAATTTTTTTGCAAAAATAAGTACTTAAATTAACCAGTTTGTTTTCAAATAATAATTTTTTGAGAACAATGACCAAGTTGTTGGTATCAGAGGTCAATTCCAAACACGGAGCATGAGTAAATAAGTTCCATCTGTATATTTTCACAACTTTTGAAGCATATGATATGCTGCATATCTTATTACTGACGATTTGAAATAAGAAATTTCAAAACTCAAAAATGGGTATCGATGTTTTTAACCTTTCTTGTAGAGAATTNTTTTTGGTCATTTTAAGACCTTGGATTTTTTTTGTTCTTCAAAAATTTAGAAAAAAATGGATTTTTCGGTCAATTTTTCGAGATTTTACAGGTAGTCCCCAACCCGGTTCTTGAGAAACGTATGAAGTGCTAAAAGGCTGATTTTTTGGCCAGTGAAAATTAAGCGTTTTTCGGTTAGCAGTTTTTTTGATTGAGGGTCTATAATATGAAATAACCGATCCCGATCAGATCGAATTTTTTTTTAAATGTTCGGATCCCTGTCTGAACGGTTGGTGATGGAACTTTATCATTAATGATTCTGAATTAAATCAATCTCGAATTTTTAAATAAAGTCGGTATATTTTTTATCGGTCAATTTTTCGACGCTGTTACAACGTCGTTGTTGTTAACTGACTTCCGCAATTTTTTTGTAGTCAATTTATGAAAAACGGCTTTCTAGATAAATTGCTAAAAATTGACAAAAATTTAGATAAAATAACTTTAAAACTATCAAAAATTTTGAGCCTTTTTATTGACTCGAAGGCTTCGAGTCGAAGCCTCCAAGAGTTTACACATTGCAAATCAATAATTAATAAGTAAAAAACCTCAAATAAAGTTTTACAAACAAGTGCTGTTGGAATTCCGATCCCAGTTATCAAATGGTACAAGCAAGAACTAAACTCAACAAATGATGCCTCATCAATCTTGAAAGGTAGTTGAAATCAACATCTAATCCCACTAAACAAAAATTAAGGTTGGGAGTCAATATCGTCGGCTATGTTTGATGAAAAAGATGATTCAATTGCAAGTTTTGCGAAAATACAGCCATTCACCGTAAATAAGAATTATTAAAAAACTATTTCATTTTTAGAAATATATGAGTCAAATAGTTTGAAACGGCAAAAATAATGGACTTTTGTTTCTGCTGAAAACCAAGTTAAAAATTCCTAAAAACACGTGACTATTTTTAGGCCTTGTTAATAACTGTTGTTATACGCGAAATTTCTGGGACAATTCGCGCTCTAATATGGTATACTTATTATATAATATTATTCTCAAAATAAAATGACTTTTTGATAAAGTTTTATATTGGCCTCTCGAGCACCAAAAGAGTACTTTGATCAAAAAGTCTCCAGGATCTGATCTCAAAATTAAAAGACTCGGGTAGTTTCCGAGTTTTTACGTGCTTTGGATGTTTTAACGCCAAAAACATGAGTTTAGAGTTGGGAGGGTTATAAAGTTTAATTTAAACTGCTGGTCAACGTTTTGGAAAAATTATTTTACCTCCACCTGCTCATCTGTGTTTTAAAACACGGACACAAGAAAACCTCCCGAATTCCTGACGGAATAGAAGTATACTTTAATTTCAATTTTTTGTCTCCAGAGGATGAGGTCAATCACGGATATGATTATGGTGGGCAAGGTCGTTCCGAGTTCCTAAAATGAACTATCCGTAATGTCCATTTTTGACAGAATACTCTACCACTCAAACTTTAGGAGTAATTTCAAAGTTATTATGTTTTCTTACACTATCACTTGAAAATAATCAAATTTTATTCGATAATCACACAATTTTTGAAACTTTCTGTTTATTTTACGGGCCACTCGTGACCAAACTGGATATGAATTTAATCATCTGTGTTATGAATAAATTTTTAGTCTATCTTGACGATCAAACGTGGAAATAAATGTATTTCTTAACTTTTTCTCTTAGGGAACAGTGAATATCATTTGTGTTGCTGAAAATAATGCTGGTTCAAGTCATGCTGAAATTTGTCTCACTACAGGTACGTACCGTTTCCAATTACATTATATTATTTTGATGAAGCAAGATCCTAAATGAGCATCTTGAACGTTTTCGTAAACTAAATCAAAAAAGTATAAATTACTTTCGAGTTATACATAGAATCAGATAGCTTAAGGGCCTCGGTGCATTTTGACAGATAGGGATATCCGCGGATATGGGCTCTTGATGAAAAACTATTTACTGGGTTTATATATTCTTCTAAATATACCATCAAAATGATTTTTCATAATCCAGGCAACTTTTGTAACTACAGAATTTTCGAATCATTGGCCTTTAAAAATTTGGAGTTCGAATAAAACTTTCCGAATTCGACAAATTATTGAAAATTTTGGAAAAAAGTTCCGAACATTACTCGAAAAAAATGCCTAGTTTGTGTTCAAAATATTTTTGCATCATTTGTTTCAAAATTGACGAACAAGAAACCTTGCAAATATGGCTACTTTAACTTTTTTCGTAGGTGACCCAATATTTTTTATATGTTTTTGAAAAATCATTATGACACTTTTTGCGATTTTTGGTCGACAACTTTTTGGGAAATATTTGAAAATTTCCTCATTTCTGTTCGAATCCTTAGCTGAAAAATATAAGGAATGCCTACTTTCAACTAATTTAACATGTTTACGTTTGTTTTCTTCGCTCTTGTTTATACTCTGGAAATCATACTTTTTTGAATGAAATACGGTCGCGAAATCTAGTTAAAGCCCCTCAATCAAGATTAACAATAAAAACTTTATTTCACTGGAGACTTGCTCTCATTGTAAAGCCGAGACCTGTTGACCAATTTCAAAAATTTATTTTAATTAACTCACGAAAAAATAATATTCGATGTGCTAAAATTTGATTTTTTTCGTCTTTTTTTCAAATTTAAATTTTCGATTTTGTTTTAAAAAATACGTAAATAAATTTAAAAAAAATTTTTTTCGAATGGTCGACAGGACGTAGTTTTAAAATCCTAATTAATAAATAAATGGAAATAATTTTACTGTAATTAGACACTGTTCGATAGCAAACGCGCGTTTTTTTGAGATTGTTGTTTCAAAAAGACAATTTATAAAGTAAAAATAATTAACTGAAGAAATTAGCTTAACAAAGTAAGCTCAAAATGGCCACTTGTATTCGAAAAAGTTTTAAATACGAAAATTTTGAAGTGCAAAAAGTTTCCCCATGAAAACAAGAAAAATTGAAAAAGTGCAAATCTGTCAAAAATGCCCGAGGCCTTAAAGCAGTCAGGAAACATAATTTCGCTAGAAATCCCTGATAACTAAATTTTAAATGGTTAAAATTATTTGATTTAACAAGGACCATAATGAATCGAGACAATTTATGAAAAAGAATTGCATGGCATGCCACCTCACATGTTTTTCTGCAAAGATTTGGTTTTTATTATACCATCGATAACGTTCAAAAACGCAACCAAAAATGAATAATTCCGTTTTAATAGATCTATCAGATGTTATAGACCAGGAAAATTGCATCATGATAAAATTTGACGCGGATGGCGATTACTCACTGGTGATGCCAGAAAGACTTTTTGCCTAAGGAAACATTCGAATACCATCGCATTTTAAGAACACTTCTGATTTCATTCACTTTTTTATGTTAAATGGAATGTTTGAGTCAGAGCCTTTGACATCGCTCTTGCGGATTGAAAGATATATACGGTTTTTGAAGTTTTACTTAATTAAAAAAATCACTATCGCTCATTGGACTTTTTCAATTAGTAAATAGTAAATGCAAACATTTTATAAATTTAAAAATATATCATTTTTCCGACCAAATTGAATCTTGAACATGAGGTAATCTTTATAGCGCGTGTTTCGATCGTGTTTGAACCTCCAAAGTTGATCGTGCGTAAACATTAAGTGGGAAATTCGATCCAACGCGCTATATGAAAAATTAACCCGCAATTTTATAATTAAAAAATTGTTTTTTTTCACAACGTTTCGGTTTATTCATTATTTTANGTAGGTGACCATATATTTTTTATATGCTATTTGAAAAATCATATGACACTTTTTTGCGATTTTTGGTCGAAACTTTTTGGAAAGATTTTGAAAATTTTCCTCATTTCTGGTTCGAATCCTTAGCTGAAAATATTAGGAATGGCTACTTTCTAGGGTACTTTCGTATTAGGAATGGCTACTTTCTTATTAGGAATGGCTCATTTCTGGTTCGAATCCTTAGCTGAAAAGATTAGGAATGGCTACTACATGTTTACGTTTTGTTTCTTCGCTCTTGTTTATACTCTGAATCATACTTTTTTGAATGAAAATACGGTTTGCGCGAAATCTAGTTAAGCCCTCTTTAATCAAGAATTAAATAAAATTTATTTCACGGAGACTTGCTCATTTGGTAAGCCGACCTGTTGACCATTTCAAATTTATTTAATTTAACTCACGAAAAAAAATATTTCTTTCGATGTGCTAAAATTTGGATTTTTTTCGTCTTTTTTCAAAAATTTAAATTTTCGATTTTGTTTTAAAAATCGTATAAATTCAAAATAAAAATTTTTTCGATGGTCGACAGGACCGTATTTTAAAATTGCTAATTCATAAATAAATGGAAATAAATTTTACTGTAATTTAGACACCTTCGATAGCAAACGCGCGTTTTTTTAATGTTGTTTCAAAAGACAATTTATAAACTAAAAATAATTAACTGAAGAAATTTAGTTAACAAAGTAAGCTCAAAAGTGGCACTTGTATTCGAAAAAGTTTTATACGAAAATTTTGAAGTGGCAAAAAGTTTCCCATGAAACAAGAAAAATTGAAAAAGTGCAAATCTGTCAAAATGCACCGAGGCCTTAAAGCAGTCAGGAAACATAATTTCGCTAGAAATACCTGATACTAAATTTTAAATGGTTAAAATTTATTTTTGATTTAACAAGGACCATAATAATTCGAGATTTATGAAAAGATCTGCCATGGCATGCCACCTCACATGTTTTTCTGCAATTATTTGGTTTTTATTATTACACGATAACGTTCAAAAAACGCAACCAAAAATAATAATTAGTTATATTAAGATCTATCAGATGTTATAACCAGGAAATGCATCATGATAAAATTTGACGCGGATGGGCGATTACTCACCTGGGTGATGCCAGAAGCACTTTTGCCTCAAGGAAACATTCGAATACCACCATTTTAAGAACACTTCTGATTTCATTAACTTTTTATGTTAAATGATGCTTTGAGTCAGAGCCTTTGACATCGCTCTTGGCGGATTTGAAGATATAACGGTTTTTGAGTTTTACTTAATTAAACAAATCACTACGCTCATTTGGACTTTTTATTAGTAAATAGTAAATGCAAATCATTTTATTAAATTTTAAAATATATCATTTTTCCGACCAAATTGAATCTTGAAAATGAGGGTAATCTTTATAGCGCGTGTTCGAATCCGTGTTTGAACCTCCAAAGTTGATCGGTGCGTAAACATTAGTGGGATTCGAACACGCGCTATGAAAATTACCCTCAATTTTATAATTAAAAAATTGTTTTTTTTCAACGTTTCGGTTTATTCTATTATTTATATTGGCGGTTAATTTAGCGAAACAGAGGCTCAATTCGCTAAATTGCTTTTGAAACAAAAATGTTTTTCTCTGAATTTGTATTTCATTTACTTCTCACTCTTGAAAATGGAATAAACCGAAACGTTGAAAAAAAACAATTTTTTAATTGAAAAATCATATATATTTATGTCTCAAACAACCCGTATATAATTTTATAATTCACTTGATTTGAAAATGATATTTACCGGTTTTATCATATTTTTATTTCAAAAGTTAATAAAAAAATTTGAGACTCGAGTGTTAATACCGATGAAATGTAGAACAGGGCAAGAAATTGAGTAACTAGAATAAAAATTAAAATCATTTTGTACTTATCTAACTCGACTTCACTGAAGTAACAAAAAATTCAAAAATTCCGGACATTTCAACCTCAAATTCATATACATGTAAGTGATTAAGTCAGACATTTAACTTTTTTCAACTATGATTCCGCCCTATCGCGCCTTCTAGTGAGAACGCCGCATTTAGAAACGCCGCGGCGCGCCGCAAGACCACCCTAATTTTTCTTGACCGATTGAAGAAACCCTTTGATTTTCAAAAACATTTCTTCCACAAACAATTCTCCCTGAAATGCAACTTAAATTGACAAAATATAAAATTAATTCTTCGGGTTTTGAACATTTCGTCAGAGAGATTTAACTCGCTCATGGATAAGAAACAAACACAATTAAGCGATTCGTCTTTGCCGCAGTTATTAAAGAACTCGAGTGCACGATCAAATTCGACAGTTAAATTATCTGATTTGCTCAACAATACTTCAAATTTATTCTCAAACAATATTTCCCTACCAAACTTGACAGATTCTAAGGAACAACCAGAGAAAAAAATCAAACCAAAGAAAAGGTCAAAATACTGTATAAATACAGGTTTAGAATCTCTTGACGAACAAATAAGATCAGCAGGTTTCAAGCAGGAACCAAAAATAAATTTGAGACCTTATCTGATCATTTATCAGCTCAACTTGTTACAAAATTTGATGATCAGTTCCTGATCGGATGATCTCTAGTCGAAAAAACCTTTTCGATCTTAAGGGGGTCAAAATTTTCTATATTTTCAAAGTTTTATTTTCGTTAACCGCACTGTATCTTTTGAAGTAATAACGTTTTGCTCTAATTTTTGTTGCATTAGATCACTGCGTGACAATAGACATGAATTCGGACTAATCCTTAGCTCCTTGACATGGGCTGCATGCATGGCATTAAAAATTTTAAATTCGAAAAAAACATTTCAAATATTTTCTTGATCAGAAATTTGGGGTAACCGATGGAGGCTGTTTCTGAGACTCAGAAGTGATAGAAAGCTGATTTTTAGCTGCATTCTTATTTTTGTTAACGGTTTGCTTATAAAACCTAAATAAGATGAATTCGATAAAAAAAATTTCCGAATTTTGCATAATAAATTATAGCAAAGGAGTGGGTGTCGCAAATTTGAGCCTCTTCCAAGGTCATTTCCGTGCAAACTAGCAAAGGTGATATTCCAAAAACATTGTTACTAACAGAACCAACCTTCGCGGTAATTATGAACTTAACAGTAATCTGATACAACCACCTACGCCGACACCTACGCTTTTTAAAAAGCCTCCTAAAAAAACACGCAGTTAGTGCCTACTCCTTCAATTTTCATCATTTTTTTATTATTTTTTGTGTCAGGCTCCGGAAAAGCCTTACATAATGCAAAGCAATTTGTTTTGAAATTTTTGCTTCAGCGGAACAAAACGCGAAAAAAACCAAAATTTAAATTTTGAAATGATCGAGTTTGGGAGGCTCAGGCAAAGCTATCTCTTCCACCAGTTTGAGAGATATAGTTTCGACTCATACTGCATCTGAAAACAAGACTTGTTCAACAATAAACTAGAGAGGTTTTTTTTTGAAATTTTGCTTTGGCGTCTCTTGGGGCCATGGCAACTTTCATTTTGAGCCTAAATTTTTGACAAATTTAGAAACCAGAAAAAATGCTTCAAATAATTTTTCCGTAAATACAACACTTTAAGGATTTTGGTGCAATTTTTAACTCGGTAGCGTCAAAAGAAAACAAATGAGCGCACTTTCATTTTAAATCATAAATAAATCAATAATTTTGTTTCGTTTTTTTTGGGCTGTTTTGGCGGCCGAAAGCAAAATTTTAAAACAAAAGCAATTTTGCTTTTTTGTTAGGCTTCTCCGGAGCCTCACGCAAAAACATAATAAAAAATGATGAAAATTGAAGAAGTAGGTACGACTGCGTGTCTTTTTAAGAAGCTTTTTAAAAGCGTAGGTGGTGGCGTAGGTGGGATTGTATCAGATTAATGTTAAATTCAAAATACCGCGAAGGTTGTTCTGTTAGAAACAAATGTTTTTGAATATCACCTTGCTATTTTGGCGAAAAATGGCCTCGGAAGAGGCTTAAATTTTGCGACACCCACTCCTCTTAAGCTGTTAAGTAGTCGATCGAATAAAATTCCGCCTGCCCTTAAAAACAATCCTTCGATAACTAGAAGATCATTTATAATGACAAGAGTGGCCACGGTTAAACTGGAAAAATCTGAAAGTTTAAAAAATTGACCAAATTTTGACAAATCGTTGAAAAATTTAAAAAAATTTAAATCGGAGGTCTCCAAAAAGTTTTATTTCCATTTTGGCAATTTTATTTAATGGCTTATACGATTGAGTTATTAGTTAGTTTGAAATGCCCTACTATCCCGAAAAAATAACAAAAAATAGGTCTGAATCAGAGGTAGATAGTTATTCGCAGAAAATGTAATTCGTCGAAAAATCGATAAAATCGATTTTCAAATATAAAGACATTTATCTTTAAAATCGTCTGGGCCATCTTTTTCAGTGGTGAATTTTTATCGTAAACCCAATATTTCATGTTTTTATGTCGAATATCCCTTATCACACTTTGATTAGAATGCGTAGCACCTATCTTTTTAACGTGTGATTTCAACGTTGTGGCTACGCATTCTAACAAGTGTAATAAAGGGATTGGATCAACGGACCTCAGAGTAACAATCCTAACTATTTGAAAAATGCGAATCTGAGCATTTGATTGGTTGATCCTTTCCTAATCTGACCAATGAAATCGGCCTATTCCGCATACTACGGTTTTGATTGGTGCTAATATCTTGCGTTGTTTGTATCATTCAAATAGTTAGGATTTGTACTCTGAGGTCCGTTGATCCATATTATTAAAGTTGAGGCTTAAAACTTTTTTATGAAATAGTGCCTTTTTGGCAAAAAACTTCTAGAATAAACTATGAGAAATTATGTTTTGTATCTTACCATATTATATTTGGCACTGGAAACGATGACCGAAAAAATTTTACAAAATTTGTCTTTATATTTGAAAAGTTTTCTGCGAATTACTATTCTACCCTCGAATAAGACCTGTTTTCTCCTTAAAATTGTGAAATAATAAACTTTTCATTTTAAGTTTTGAAAAAATAGAAAAATGATCTGATTTGGACAAACCTTTTTTCAGCTTTCGAAAACGAGTCATCCGATTGAGTTTTGAGATATCTCGTATGACAAGGCATACTTGTATTTGAAAAAATCGGACCATTTTTAGATTTTTGGAAATCATTTGAGATTTATTACATGTAAATTTATATGTTTTTCAACAAAAAATCTGAAAATAGTCTGATTCGGACAATTTTTCCCGAATATGTCTGGGCATTTAAGTCATTTTACTTCTACAGTAAGTTGTTTTCAAAGCAGAAATGTCAACTTTTTGGACATCATATTAACTATATATATATGATATAGTCTTTATCCGTTTATCACACTTTTGGTAAATATCCGACCCTGATAGCAAACGTAGTGTGTTTTTAAAGTAAGTAGAGCCGGGATACTTACAAAAGTGTGATAAAGAGTATATAGGATTATTGGCCCGTCACCGACAGATCGTGATATTTGAATTCGGTATCGGATCATTCCGATTGGTTGGTTTTGCCCATCTGACCTACGAAATCGGCCTATTTCTGCAATCCAGGCTTTTTGATTATGTGAGAGTATCCTGCGTTGTTTGTATCATTCAAATAGTCACGATCTGTCAACTGAGGGCCCTTAATCCCATTTATTGACTCTGGTTGCAACGTACTAATATCGACACATAAATGTTGACCTAGGAAAAGTTGTACCGAACCGCACTGCTTTTTATTGATGGATTGTGGCGAGAAGTGATGACGGTGCGAGTTGGATTGCTTGCGCTATTTTATTCACTTTTCCATTTTGATTATTTTTGTTTATTTTTTATACCAACTAGACATAGTATGAATGTGAAGGAGAAGAAAAAGAGTTTAGGGGAGGCCGATCCATCAAATATCATTTAATACTATGAACTCAGAAATACTGTTTGAACAAAGAGAACTGTATCAATCTTGATTTTGGTGCAAAATAGCCTTCAAAAATATAAATATGTTCTGTCAAAATAAATGTCCGAATCGGGATGAGGGCTCAGATCGGATCTGACAGATCTCTTGACATTTGAAAGAAAGAATTTCAAAACTCAAAATGGGTATCAATATTTAAAGCTAACTTTTGAGTTTTTTTTCTGGTCATTTCAAGACCCAGGATTTTTTCGTTTTTGAAATTTTTTCAAAATATATTTATTTGAAGGTCAAATTTTTATGCGATTTTTTCGATTCCGAGCAACGACGCTAGAGCAAATTTGACCTTCAAATCAATATTTTTTGAAAAATTTCAAAAACAAAAAATTCTGTAAGTCTGTTAACATGGTGGACACCCCTAGTTGTATTTGAGGCCTATTTCGCTCCTGAGATCATATCTATGCTATTTTCCATCTGTCCGATTACTTCACGAAGAAAAAAAATTTAGACAAGAACGGTTAACAGTTTTAAAATGACCAGAAACAGTTTCGACAAGATAGCTTAAAAACATGATACCATTTTAGTTTTGAATTCCTTATTTCAATCTTCCTCGATGATCGAAGTCGATCCACCTTTAATATTTTTCGAATAATTTTAAATGCATAATAACTAACGTTTCAAAGCCGGAAAACAAGCTAGGATAAGAGCGACTATAATTTGTATTTGAAGTTGAACAAACCATAAGTAATGCAGCGGGCGTATATTTCTGTCGTATAAAGATTCCTTCTCAAAAACAATAGAGTTATTAAAACAAAAGCATTTCGATAAACAACATCAAAAATATTTGGATATTATTTTAGTTTACTAATTTTGAAGGTGATACCAGTCGCTGACTATTCAAAATCAAGGAAGACGATAAAGTTAACCAAGAAAAACCTTTGATATCCTGTAAATTGTATTTAAGCCATTAAAAAAATACCTCATAAATAATGATTTAAACTGAAATTCTTAAATATCATGAAATTACAGTTTTCAATTATTCTAGAACAAGTCCGATCGAATTTTCGAAAAAATTTCCGATAACTGTCAACCTAGTAGTATTGTTATTCTTACAAGTGTAATCATTTCCATCAAGCCGTTCCGAGATAAAAGACTTGAAGTCAAAACCGAGTTAAGAACTCTACTCCAACTTGGGTGCTGTGTTCAAAACTCTGTTTTACTTGGTCGGAGCAGAAGGATAGATCTCATTTTAGGCTTTCAGAATTTCTATAACTTGTTTGTTTCTTCTGAAGCCCCGATCTAAATCTCAAAAACCGTTGATACCCCCTTAAGTGAGACTTTTTTTCTTTTACAGGCGCCTTATATATTTCCAACTTTCAGATTGTAACACCTGATCAAGTGTTGGGACCAGAAAATTTTGGGCATTTTTTTAGTTTTGATCAGTATGCTGAGTGTACATAACCGTTCTTGCCAATTAATCTGAATTCAAAATTGTATACTCAGTCAGTGAGGGCAATGGCAACACACGAGCTTTCGGGTAAGTGTTTGCCAATAGCATTATGGGGAAATTTAAAATGCTCGGATGATTTTAAATGAACGTTGTTTACGTTGTGGCAATTTTTAATTCGTTTTTATGGAAAATTATTATTTAATCACTAAAAAGTTTGAGAAATTTGAAGTTGAAAATATTTTTTAGAACTTGAATGTTGGCCCATATACCAAAAATTTCCGCCGTGAATCGCTTGAAACATTAATTTGAAAGAAATAGACGCTGACTTTATCACAATCAAAGAATTATAGACTGTAGAAATAAAAAATAGGTTGTAATATTTCATTTACCAAAACAAAAGTTGGGCATAAAATAACTAGAAAAAATTTCAATATCTAGACGGAATTTTTTCCCCGTTTGTTGCTTGGACAAAGTCCATAACCGATTTTCAGAAAAAGATGCGTAGTTTTGCCCGTTAGACTTGTGTGTTGGCAAAAATCGTATACTGACGTACGATTACTACACCATTAAAATTGCAAATCCTGCGTTGAAAAAATAGGTTCGATTTGTTAATATTTACCAATTTTATTTGTAATTCTCGCTATTATGCACAGAAATCAGGAGATAATCAGGGCTCTTTTTTGTAATAGCTGTTTGTTACGATTAATCACCATAATTTGTATTAAAGTTTTCGCAAAAAACATTTTTTGCATGTGCATTAATCTTGAGGCTAATTCTTAAAAAAGTCAATTTAAATTTTTTGGTCCAATTTGATTTTTAGTTCGTATTCTAACTGGACACTTTTTTGGCGGTGAAGGTTATCTTATTTTGGGCGTTCCTAACTGGAACAACGTTATTAGCAGGCTAAAAGTGAAGGGAACAAAATTGTTTAGGAAGTTTTAAATAAGCAAAAAAATCGTTTCCTTTGAAGCTAGTGCCTAGTTAGCGTGCGAGGAGTGTAAGTGCAAATTGTATGGATAATGGTTAAGGTTCTGTGGCAATAATAAAAGAAGTGAAAAAATCACGAAAATTGCACAATGGATAGTCTAGCTTTTTTATTGTGACTTATAAATTTGATACCATGGCGAGTTTGATGTTTTATGGGTAAGAATGTGATATTTTTGGAAATATTAGTCCATCATAAAAAGATTATGGACAAACGAATCGAACAACTTTCAACGATGAATGCCAAAAAACGTCGAGATCTTTTAATAAAATATTTAAATAAAATAAATAATATATAAAAGTTCAAAAGCGCCAAAAAAAAAGAAATTTTATTTAGTATTGTCGATTATGTTTGCGCAAAAAATCAAGAAAATTGCAGCCAAGAAAATGCAAAAATTTTTCATTCAAAATAGGCTAAAAGATAACCTATAAGCGTGCATTGGTTTGGTGAATAACGACGCAAGATTATTTTATTTCACACGAACTATCTTTTTTAAACCATTTCACTAACTGCATTGTCAAAAAATTGCAACTTTTAAGGGTTTGTATTGCTCGATTTAACTTAGGTTACTTTAATAGATAGGTCGGAAACTTCTTTTAAGCGAATTCGATATCATTTGAAAGCGGAAATGATAGAATTTGCAGTTTCAACCATTCTGTGCGGAGTGGTAGTCCGAGTTAACTTTACGTCTGACAATTTTCACCGATTTTCTCAGCAAGTTCGCGAATTTTTTTGTTTTCACCTCCATTTCTGTTTTGCGAACGTGCCTCCGAGTTTTGGGTGATGTCCTTTTAAGGCGCGCTAGACATCTGAGCTTTTGGGGCAGTGGACTGAAGAAGATAATGAGAAGTTGAGGGATGTCTGAGCAAGTTTGTTGGAGAGGACTCGGAAGTCGGCATAGCTGGGCTCAGGACTGGGACAGCCGCTTGTAATCTTCTAATTCTACAAAAAAATGTTTTTGTGGGCACAAAATATCAGAAATATTTTTTTCCAACCAACGTGATGCAGTAGTAAATAGGGTGTTCACATTTATATTTCGTCTTGTAGAGACGATCGTTTAATAAAGTTCTTAATGAACCGTTTTGTTAAAATATTTTCAGAAATTGAATTTTGGACGTATACAAAATTTTTGCCGTCAATCGACTTGAAAATGTAATTTGAAGAAATAGAGTTACAATCACCATAAGAAGAATTATAAAACTATAAACAATACAAAACAGTTACAATTATATAAATTACTAACATGAGAAAGTTGGACTGCACTAAATCATTAGACAAATTTCAATATCCGTCTCAGTTTTTTCTGTTTTGTGCGTTAAGCTCACTATAAATCGGATTTTCAGATAACGTTTTGTCCCGCTTAGACCGAAACCATGTGGTTGGTACTGTACTAGCTCACACATATTTAGAGAAAAATAGGGGGAGTCCGAATCGGACCATTTTTCAAAAATTTATAGTCAGTCTTGAATTTTTTTAAAAACAAAGTGAAATGGTCGATTCGACGATGTTTTTTATTGTGTGGTCAGTTGAGCTTTTAGAACTCGATCCCCCGAATGTGTCGTTTTCAAAAGCAAACTGGTTCGTTGGATAGCCTATTTACTACTGAAGGCACTCGAGTTGAGAGAAAGAATAGGAACACAACGTAATCTTTGGTTTATATTTTCCACTTAAATATTTTATATAAGAAAAATTGTATTTATGTAGCAAATTGCAGACTTTTTTCTTCGAATGTGGTAAGCTTTTCGTGGGCTCCGGGGCCCGCGGAGCACGGAAAACCCTCAAGTTGTCTTCTCTCATCAGCGGGTTTCGGACTGCACCGCTTTTGAAAAAACTTCTTTCTCAACTAAAAAGTTAACACTGCAATTGGGGACCAAAATGCTGAGGAGGGTCGGGGAGGCAGTAACCATGACAGCCACGAAGGAATTATAACGTTGAATTTCCATAAATAATAACAGATGGTCTTATTTCACCGGGGTCACTCGAAAGATGTTGGGTGTTTAGAAATCGTCTTTTGACTTTAGGTCATTAGCGTATGCCGGACTCCGGTAAAAAATCTAAAAAATTGGGCTGGAGTTTAATTGGTCTGTGACGAATCCGTTTGCGAATATCTTTGGGCGACAAAATGTGGTTAGCGAAACAAGAAAGTTAATAGTATGCATTTTTTCTCTACGAGAATAAATGAGTTTTCTATAAAATAAAATGTAGGGAAGTTTTTGAAACGATCGAATATGTATGTTTAAAAAATTATATTTCGGCTCGGATGCCGCGAAAAGCCGTCCATAATCGTGTCGAACTGTCGCATATTAAGTTTTTACTCAGCTGTCGTCAGTGTATTTAGCTACTCTATGTGGAGATGAGTTATTCGTATATACATTCGTTCGAATATGTAATTATTCTGATTGGAAAATCGTATATATTATACGGACGCCAATAAAAATATGGATAAAAATTACGTCAGAATTAGGGAATTATATTTGGTGGAATAGTACAAAATAAAAATAAATGTCTGGTTCATAGCGCGGGTTTAGAATAATGGTATAGTTCATTTTGATAAGAAATTTATTTGTACATGTATTAATTTTGGAGAGCACGGAATTTTTTTGAAATATTATCGATGAAATATTTATTCAGCGCAGAGAAGAAAAAATAGGAACGGTAAACTATTACATCGGTATAAGAAAATAAAGACAGGAGAGTCAAAACATTGCGTTTTCATAAATTTGTACCCTGTACAATACTAGAAACACATTTATAAAAGAATACAAAATCCGCACCTCAGAATTGTGTTATATGAACGATGGAATCTCAACGGATGATTTTAAATATATTTATGGTTATTGAGTTTTAATACATATAAATTATTCGAGGGAGGTATTGTAATTTCATTGGTTAGGCACGTTTTTGACATGTTTAATAGAGGTCATAAGCATTATCCTTAATGATTAATCATTAAATGATAGGATAAACCAATACTAAAAGCCAACTAATAAAAGGCTCAAAATGTTATAATCTAAATTTTATGAAGTTGGATTGACATCATTACGTACTCACGGGTAAATAAAAAAAGCGTATGGTTAATGAATAATGGGTGCAAGTTTGTAAACCATAAGCGTTGAGGATACCATCAAAAATTATTGGTTTCACTTGTAAGCATCGTCAACTCAGTGAAACGTCTGTTGGATTTTTCGAATTTATTTACGTCGATCTCGTAATTAAACGCAGAATTTGAATAATTAAACGATTTTAATGCTGACTGAAACTATTGGCACTTGTTATCTATAATAAAAAATACTGAGTATGATCGATGTTTTTTTCTCAAAAATTTAACTCATGCTAGGAGGAAGAAAATCCTCTAGATATTAAACGCGCGACGGATTACCGGGTTGCCAGTAATAATAAATTATGCGATACTCATCTTTTGGTTCTCTTCGAGTCAATAACGGAGATCTATTAAATAGTGGATGTAAAAGCGTCCTTGACTATAAAACTTACGTATAGTATCCCCGTGTACCGTCTACATATTTTCGAGGTTGATGTATTCCTATTAGCTAGCTTAAATGAGCACGTATTTAGAATATAGAACAAATAATATTTTAAACACATATGTAATTCGGATGGAGATGAATGCGATGAAGTCAACAAAACTGGAGCTAATTTGCTAATAATTCTAATTTTTGGAATAAAAAGCAGAGTAATATGGCTGGCATAAATTTATTCAGGGATAAATTCCAACTATGAGTGAATTGGGCAGGGAAACAAGAATAGACGGAGTATCACAAAATGGGAGTGGCCAATCTTTTTGGATTGTACTTTAGCCACGGCAATGGATCACACTAAAGCTTTAATTTCTCTCCTTGCAGGCATTTGAGCTATCTAAGAACTTTACATTTTGCCAGAGAATATGAGATGTGCATTGATTTTTGATTAAGAGTCGAACCTCCTCTATAAATATATTGGAGATAAAAAATGGATAATATGTTGCAGAGGAGTGCCACAGTATATGGAATATTTAGGATAAGATGTTAAAATTAGTCGTTCGAGGAAGAAAAATGCGTTCTTTTATGCAGAGGTAGAACCTAAAGTCTAACAGAATTAAAGATCCGACACGATGATCTTCGACGTGTATCTCGCGAGTCTAAGTGGGGTACTAGAATTAATATATATAACACAGCATAGTAACACTATCTAATTTGTCGCTGGTATATTCTTCAAGCAAGAAGGATATAAAAGAAAGCACTATAATATTTCGAAACTATTATTGCATTTTAATTTTTCTAAATGGATGATTTGCGACTTCCCATCGGAGGTGTTGGAATATATTTATAGTCTTACGAGAGCATCTATTTTTTTTTTTGTTGATCTTCTGTATGAAATAGGTTATTTCGGGATTAAAACACATGGAGATGTAACTTGATCACCCAATCAATATCTTGTGTCGGATAATAACACACTGTTGAGCAAGGCGCATGTTGGGACATTAGATATCTGATCATAAGTTGCTTGATGTCATCTCCATACTTAATATTATACGCGACCAACAATACATTTCAGGCTATTTATTAGAAGAAGCGACTTTATAGCAACACACTACAGCTGTATTGTTTTCCTTACCTTATGTTCCATAAATTAATTATACAATGATATGTTGACAACTCTATATATTACAGTAATAAAATAGTGATCGGTACGGGTTGTCTCAGAGTCAAATTTAGGTCTTCTGGTGGTCAGGACGTCAACTTATACGAACCATAAAATAGAGAATATACTTAAGGAATCATACAGATGTTGTGATCTTTATAACTTGGGTCGATCAGATACAGTATTAGCCACTAAATCTGGCTTATGGATCCCCATAAACAGGTATCGTTGCCGGTTGTAATACCTAACACCGAAGCACGTGTATTGGCAAAACAGAACGTTTTAATGAGACGAAAGTTCGTCCTGCGCGAGGATGTATTTCCGTATTCTGTAGATAATAAGAAAATCTCTACCTTGATCTATTGTTATTGGGTTAGAAAAGAGTTTCCAAATTACGGGATAAAATACAGTTAGTGAAAAAGAGTAGTAGGTCATTCTATCGGTCACCATAATCTTTACCGAAAGGGATGGAGAATAGATGGGTAAAACAAAAAGAATCATCAATAGGTTTCGCCTAAAGATAAATGTTTGTCCACATTTATCAAGGAAATATTACAACACTTCCGCGGATTTGGAGGGTCTTATCGAAGATGAAATAGATGCTTTAATTGGTTTCTATAAATTATTTAAGTAACAGAAAAATTTTGCTAGTACCTCTTAAACCTTCAATCTAGTATTTATGATCATAGAAGTTTCTCGTTCGGGAGTATAAGTAATAATTACTAATCCGGGTTATGATACATAATGTTTTAAAGAGGCTTTTGGGTCGAAAAATAATTCTCGGGCTCATTATAACAACTTGCACATAAATTGATGCAAAATATGCCAAAAAGAAAAAAAAGTCTTAAGGAAAATATTATGAGTTTTTGGAGGGTATTTAAAAGTTTATATATTTGCATTTTTCAGCGGAATTTATTTGATAGCATATTTCTGGGATATAGTTTGATAAAAAGAAGACCTTGATGTAGAAAGTAGGTTGTATGAAGATTTTTTACAGCATATAGAGGGTAGCAAAGAAATATTTAGACGGAGCGGAGGACTGCGAGAAATGTCGGATTGGAATTTCAGTAATTCAGGGAATTATGTATCCAGATTAGCTACTATCAAACTTTGCATGGTGAACCAAAATCCTTAACCTATATCTGAATATTGGGGTCACGGAGACGATTTAATGAATTGGTGTCAGGAATTTTGCGGAACGGTCAGCACGTTTGAGAAACGTGTCAGGGACTTTTTGCATGTCACTTTACTGTACTGGTTCACTTGTGCCTTTGAGAGAAATTTAGTGATTTATTTTTAGGGGTTAAATAACGATAAATAAAAAATCTTGATACGGGGTTAGACTATGTTTGGCTACAGTGTAATAGACTGATAGGCATATAGAAGAATAACATCTTTGATGACATTCAAATTTTCGTGAGTCCTGACGCGACAGCGTCGAGGTAATATTAATGTTCTTATGAGTGAACTCCTCATATATACAAATAAAACAAATGCAGCTCAGCATTTATTAACTAAGTATTTTTTCTTCGATTAAAATCAGATGCAGTAAAAGAAGATACTTTGACTCGAATATATGATCGACTAAAATTCATCAGAGAAATGACGGCTGGTACCCTTATAACAGAATGACAACTTCATTCATTAGTGTGTATAGTGTGGAAGACCTCCCGTGTATTAGAGTCTCTGATTGTAATAAACCTGAAGCATGTACTTTAATAATTCCTAAGTATCGAGGGGTATTCACAAAAATTAGCTTTGGTTATGGGATAAATTCTTTAATATTATAATTAGAGACTAACGAGATACGAGATATTATTGACGCGAGGAAAAGTTGTAGGCAAAGAAGCATGCGCAGAGTCTAATAAAACTGTCTTTAGCTATAGATCAAACGAGTAGTTTTGCGTCTATGTTACCTGACAAAATTTAAATCGAGATAAAATTTTGAGCTCATTGGCACACATCACAGTGCTAGCCTACGGTGTAGGATCATAGAACTTGGTAAGGTAAGTCTAATACTTGGTGATAAATCGTTCCTCAGTTATTTAGGACGCTTCGGATAGGAAAAATCTGACGAGTTTTTCAGTACGAATGTAATGTCAAAAAGCCTTCGTACTCGAGAAAGATGGACATATCAGTTATTTCATTCTAAGATGGGTCTTACTGAATGAACATATAATGAGAAATTGTGAGATTAAGTGGTCACAATTTGTCCTGTGGTATCCACACTTTTACGTCGTAACAATATTTAATAAAGCCTTAGAACGGCATTAAAATATACTTCTAATTGATACTGGGCGAGGATAGATTCCTACAAAAAAATTACAAAGTAATCCGCAACAAACAACTTTTTATTTCTCGGAAATTTCGGGTCACATTATATCTGATATCGTTTTTAAACACTTGGTTATATTTGAAAATCTGAGGTTTATATAAAACGATTGCTTCATAGGTAGAGAGACTAAAACATGGTAAATCAAATGGTCGTAGTACGCGCTTCAGTGAAATTTTTCTAGTGAGGCTAGTTGCGAAAACTCGTTTTTGTTGAGGTAGGGATACCCTAATGTCTGAGCTTTGAGGGAGATACAATGGGAGACATTTTTTCTTTTTTTCGTGTTTGTGCTTCTTAAAGAGAGAGAACATAGACAAACATCTTATATACGAAAGTTAAAGCTTGCTAGTAATGAGCAATAAAAGGTCTCTGCATCGGAGTTCGGTTTCCTTTAATGTAGGATCTAAGCGTTGAATAAGCTGGATAAAATGTCTGACAGCAATATCTTTGCAAATACAAGTTCATAAGACTGAATAAATACATTTTGGACGATCTATGAAGAATTTGTGAAATAATACCGATCATTTATATAATAGGCGCGTCAACAGAATTTGTAATAGCCCGCATTGTAACCTGGATCAAAAAAACTCGACGTATTATTTATGATTTGTAGATATATGACAGTAGACAATTTAATCTTTACGTGGGTCTACGCTGGATATGATGAGTAAATTTGAGTCTAATTTTTGCATTAGAATACGCGGAGGTTGGGATGGCGATGACGAGGCTTTGTACAGAATGAGAGGCGCTAACGATGCCTGGCAGGTCACCGATGGTAGTTTGTAGAGGTATTGGGTATACATACTATGGATAGACACGATTCGGGAACTTGGTACAATACTAACTTTTAGCAGTTAGAGAGATTACAGCTAAGATCGTCTTAGTGATTTAAGAGAGTCAGCGAATGACAAGACAAATATTTAGCGGGCTTTTGACTTCATCGACTTGTTTCATTGCTATACAGTTATTATTTCACTCCGAGGAGAAATGATATTGCAAATGAGGACCGCATACCGAGTGAATTAAGCTTGAATATACGAGATAAGAGCAGTATTTGACCGTCTGTCGAAGAAGATGTTCTATGCAGGTGTTACACGGCTCACAGGGGTGTGTCTATGACTCTCCACCGGACAAAACGATTCCGGCGCAGAAAAAACACAAGCTTTTTTTTGGCCATCTAGCTGGTTTAGACACTGGATATTGGGTTAAAAACGCAATTAGATAGTTACTAACTCGAATTTGAGCATACAAGGAAAACTTCATTAAACTTATTATAAGAATAAGGGCCGTTGCCAGAAGGTATGTCAATTTGTAACTTTTTGAAATTAAAAATTTTTGAAAAAAAAAATTCGGAAAAAATTTATCTGAAAAAAAAAATGGTCATTTTCAGGAAAATATATTATTCAATCTTCGGACCTAATTTTTTTCTAATAACTTTTTTCCAGCTCTTCCCAGGTCAATTTTTTCTGTCAGATTGTGTGTGAAATAGTCCACTTATTCCGTGAAATTTAAGATTTCCCCTGAAAATTGTCTTTTAAATTGTTCCTTGTATAAATTTTCAAGATGGTCTATAGATTTTTTTTAATTAAGTTTTTTTTGGGCTATATATAGTAGGAGAGCCGCATAAGAACGGGGGAATTATAGTATTTGAACGGTTGCTCTTTAAGCATATTAACGAGAAAAAAAATTGGCAGAAATTAAAAATGACAGAAATAAAATATTTTTTTTTTCAAAAATCCGATTTTTTACCGGTTAAAAGTACCGGTTTTTGTTTAAATTTGGGCTGGTGACGTTGGGGATCGTGTCGGGGATTTTTAAATTTTGGCTTTATAATCTCCATTTTCCCAACTTGTTCTCCAGCAGAGCAATTTGACGTATGTTCTCCACAATAAATATGGTTCCACTGGGGTTATTCCAGCCCCCCCCCGCCCACCGCCACTCCGATACTTCTAGGTTTCAGGAATAGATCACGGAATACAATATATTGCCAATATACCCCTTAAGGCACGTGTCGATAAGCTGGGAAAAATTTTTTTTAGAAAAAAATTAGTGTCCTAGATTGGAAATTTTTTTTTTCCTTCGAGAATGACTAAATTTTTTTCTCAAAATTTTTAAAAATTCCAAAAGGTAGCATTTATGGCGGCGAACGGCTCCGTCATTAAAGTGGTTTCGGGGATCCTCATGTCGACAAGTAAAATAGCGAGACGAAATTTTACCTCTTTGGGACATTAATTAACAAAATTTATGGGACATCCTAAAAATATCCAAATAGTTAGTGAGATGGGCGCGTCCAATCAGAAACTGGTACAACGGATGGACTGAATATTTTCAAATGTTTGAGAACTGCAAGACTTTAGTAGTGGTTACAATATTGTTGAAATATCTTCGAACTGTTTGGCTGTACACGGTTTCAAATGTTTTTTTACACACTTTTACAGTTCATAAGCAAGGCATTAACAAAACTCAAAAGACAGCCTTAATCCGACGACTCAAATCCGCTTAATACGTAGACTTTAGACATGAATCGACCGCAGACTCGAATTATGCCAGCTCGCCATACTTATAAAATGAGCAATAGCGAAGTTAGTGCTCTAATGGCGCGTTTTGAAAAAACAAGAAAATAGTCAGTTTCCCTGAAACGCGCACTTAGATTGGCAAAAACTCTTTTTTTTTCTGCCCAGGATTCGTTTTTATCCTGGGTCAACAAACCCCGTGAGGTCAAAGAATTATTTGTATCAAACTACTGTAGATCTCGTTAGTTTCCTCGTGCGCTCCCTATATATATACGGATGCGCAGCGCCAAGATTAATGGGGTTGCTATAACAAACAAAACGCGAAAAAAAATCTTCTTATAGAGCAGAATTAAAATAGACAAATTATTTTATTTTTGAAAATCCTGATTTTTTTATACCCAGTAAAAATACCATTTTTTATTTAAATGGGGGAGATGAGCTGGAGTTTGGCTGACGTCGTTTTTTTTTTTTCGGTAGCCCGCTAAGGGAGGTATCTGTTTAGACTAAGGATAGCGGACAAACGTTTTTTTTTTTTTTATTTTTTTTTTATTTTTTTTTTTTTTTTTTTTGGCCGCGGGGCTGATGAACGAAAACATGGACCGCAAACGTACCGACTGCGGGGGTGAGAGGGAGAGGGGGGAACAAACTGAAAACAAAACGCAATAAAAATCTTTAACGAATTTGTAGTGGTATTGTGTTCGCTAGTCGTAGAAATTTTTTTTTTTCCGGTGAATACCGGTAATTCGCCGGAGACAAAAATCGGTTTATTTTTTTTTAAAAAAATAAGGTCTTAAGCAATTTCAATGAATGGCTGGTTTCCACGGTCACCAGTGACATCAAACGAATAGTGAAAAACAGAGGAAAATGCGCACCAAGAACCGAAGCAGGGACGATACTCTAGGCCCAAAAAAAAAAACTTTTCGCCTCCATAAAACCGCAATATTTTTTTACAACAAGGTTTCACATGAGAAAACCATTCGTCCGCTATCTTTTTCTAAGTTCGCAGTCGAAACACCACAATGGGGGCCAACCGAGAAAAAAAAAAAAAAAAAAAACGCGCCTGAGGAAATTTTTTTAATTTTTTGCTTTTTTTCTTTTGGTATTTTATTTTTTTTTTTTCGCGTTTTTTTTTTTTTTTCCCTGGTTTGCCCTCTCCGGCTTTAAATTTTAAACACCAGTAATGGACGAAAAATAGTCGAACAGTCTGAAACACTCAGATACATGGATTTATGTGCTCAAAAATCGTGACGTGAGTGCTCCGAAGGGTGCCCGCTATGCAGGCAATGAATTTTTTATCAAAACTACTGTAAGTTTTACCGCTGCGCATCTCACTGATGGATCCCCACCGTAAGAACCCGTAGGGACTAATTTCAAATGCTAAAGCAAAAAAACTTCGTTTGATTGACCCTCTATACGTTTGATAGCGGGTGGAGATCATATATATAGACAAAGTTAAGACCCACAGGATCTATGTTCGGTACCAAACTAATTCTGAACAAAAACATTAAAGTTTTGAATAAAAAAAAAACTAAAAAAAAACGTCTTATTTGGAAATCTCTCATCTTTACCTCTAGGAAAAAACATAATTTGGAGGGTTTTCCCTCGCAACAAGCAATGACAAAGAGGTTGGGTAAACTTTCTTACTGGTTTGCACACACCACGGGCTTTTTGATCCGGCCCTGTGACATTTGGCTGCTCTTAAATTTAAAAATAAGGGTGCGTAGGTTTGAAGAACAGCGCAGACGCCATAAACGAAGAATTCAATATTTGTGTCCACTGTTTATCAACTATTTTTCCAAAAAAATGTCAAAAATAACTTTTGTTCGAGTTAGAAGGGTTATAAAACCACAAAAATAAAATTAAGAACGCGTTTACGTTCAGAAGTGATCCATCAAAAATATAGTTTATCGTTTTTNTATCATTCAAATAGTTAGGATTTGTACTCTGAGGTCCGTTATTCCATATTATTAAAGTTGAGGCTAAAAAACTCACTTTTTATGAAAATAGTGCCTTTTTGGCAAAAACTTCTAGAATAAACTATTGAGAAATTATGTTTTGTATCTTACCATATTAAAATTTGGCACTGGAAACGATGAGCCGAAAAAAATTTTACAAAAATTTGTCTTTATATTTGAAAAGTTTTCTGCGAATTACTATCTACCCCCGAATAAGGAGTAACGTCGATTTGAACCACTTTTTGCGATCTCCTACCTATTTTGTTAACTTTTGCAAAATAATTTCTAGGAACGATCATTTGAGATTTTCGAAGAAAGTTTTTTGCAAAAAAATCAAGGTGTGGTATCTTGTGTAGACCATGTTTTTCTCTTAAAACTTGTGAAATAATAAACCTTTTCATTTTAAGTTTTTGAAAAAAATAGAAAAATGATCTGATTTGGACAAACCTTTTTTCAGCTTTCGAAAACGAGTCATCCGATTGAGTTTTGAGATATCTCGTAATGACAAGGCATACTTGTATTTGAAAAAAATCGGACCATTTTTAGATTTTTTGGAAATCATTTGAGATTTATTACATGTAAATTTATATGTTTTACAACAAAAAATCTGAAAATAGTCTGATTTGGACAAATTTTTCCCGAATATGTCTGGGCATTTAAGTCATTTTAACTCCTACAGGTAAGTTGGTTTCAAAAGCAGAAATGTCAACTTTTTGGACATCATATTAACTATATGATATAGTCTTTATCCGTTTATCACACTTTTGTAAATATTCCGACCCTGATCAGCAAACGTAGTGTGTTTTAAAGTAGTAGAGCCGGGATACTTACAAAAGTGTGATAAAGAGATATATGGATTATTGGCCCGTCACCGACAGATCGTGACTATTTGAAAAATTCGCTATCCGATCATTCGATTGGTTGGTTTTGCCCAAATCTGACCTACGAAATCGGCCTATTCTGCAATCCAGGCTTTTGATTATGTGAGAGTATCCTGCGTTGTTTGTATCATTCAAATAGTCACGATCTGTCAACTGAGGGCCCTTAATCCATTTATTGACTCTGGTTTGCAAACGTACTAATATCGACACATAAATGTTGACCTAGGAAAAGTTGTACCGAACGCCACTGCTTTTTATTGATGAGATTGTGCGACGAGAAGTGATGACGGTGCGAGTTGGATTGCTTGCGGCTATTTTATTCACTTTTCCAATTTTGATTATTTTTGTTTATTTTTTATACCAACTAAGACATAGTATGAAATGTGAAGGAGAAGAAATAAGAGTTTAGGGGAGAGCCGATCCAATCAAATATCTCATTTAATACTATGAACTCAGAAATCACTGTTTCGAACAAAGAGAATCTGTATCAATCTTGATTTTGGTGCAAAATAGCCTTCAAAATATAAAATATGTTCTGTCAAAATAAAAGTGTCCGAATCGGGATGAGGGCTCAGATCGGATCTGACAGATCCTCTTGACAATTTGAAAGAAAGAATTTCAAAACTCAAAAATGGGTATCAATATTTAAAGCTAACTTGTAGAGTTTTTTTTCTGGTCATTTCAAGACCCAGGATTTTTTTCGTTTTTGTAATTTTTTCAAAATAATATTTATTTGAAGGTCAAATTTTTATGCCGATTTTTCGGTGAGGGGGTTTTTCGATTCCGAGCAAAACGACCGCTAGAGCAAATTTGACCTTCAAATCAATATTGTTTGAAAAAATTTCAAAAACGAAAAAATTCTGTAAGTCTGTTAACATGGTGGACACCCTAGTTGTATTTGAGGCCTATTTCGCTCCTGAGATCATGATTATACTTTCTGACCCGAAAAAAGAAATATTTAGACCCGAACGGTTAACAGGTCTTAAAATGACCAGAAACATTCTTCACAAGATAGCTTAAAAACATTGATACCCATTTTAAGTTTGAAATTCCTTATATTCAAATCTTCCTTCGATTCGAAGTCGATCCACCCTTTATATTTTCGAATAATTTTAAATGGTCATAATAACGTTTCGAAAGCCGGAAAAAAGCTACAGTAAGAGCGACTAATAATTTGTATTTGAAGTTGAACAAAACATAAGTAATCAGGCGGGCGATATTCTGCTGTCGTATAGCTTCGTATAGCATGTATCTATGATCCTTTCTCAAAAACAATAGAGTTATTAAACAAAAGCATTTCGATAAACAAACATCAAAAAATATTCGGATATTATTTTAGTTTACTAATTTTTGAAGGTGATACCAGTCGCTGACTATAAAATCAAGGAAGACGATAAAGTTAACCAAGAAAAAACCTTTTGATATCCTGTAAATTGTATTTAATGCCATTAAAAAAATACCTCATGAATAAATGATTAAACTGAAATTCTAAAATATCATGAAATTACGTTTTTCATTATCTAGAACAAGTCCGATCGAAATTTTCTGAAAATATTCCGATAACTGTCAACCTAGTAGTAATTGTTATTCTTAAAGTGTAATCAATTTCCATCAAGCCGTTTCCGAGATAAAAGACATTGAAGTCAAAACCGAGTTCAAGAACTCTACTCCACTTGGTGTGGGTGTCAAAAAACTCTGTTTTTACTTTGGTCGGGACAGAAGGATAGATATTCATTTTAGGCTTTCAGAATTTCTATAACTTGTTTGGTTTCTTCTGAGCCCCGATCTAAAATCTCAAAAACCGTTGAGTACCCTTAAGGTATCCCTGCTCCTAATTTGACATATTTCGTCAAAATATTAGCGAAAACGGCTTCAAGGATATATTCAGATTAGCCAGTTTGTAGAACTAGCCTTCAACTTGCGAAAAAATATGCCAAAACTTTTTTGTATGACCACATCCCTTCACATGTAAGCGACAGAAGTGGACTAAGTCAAACGGTAAATCTATCTCCCCAGGTTGTATTTTGAAATAAACCAAATTTTGACATAATCTGTATAATTAGTATTTAAAACTTCTGAGGAGCGTTTTGTCGATAAGTGCTATATTTTTTCTAGAACATGCGATAAACCACCGTTTTTTGAACTTTAGTCATCGAAAAATCTATCTCCTAGGTTAAATTTCAAAATTCACTCAAATTTTGCACAAGGTAGCTCGAAACATAGAAACTTCTGAGGAGCCAAAAAATATGAATTTTTCAAGGTCACGTGAAAAATTTCCGAAAAAAATGTGCTTCGATTTTTCGAAAGTAGGTCCAAAAAAGCTGAGGAAACACTGAAGAGAAAGTTGGCTTACGTCAACCCGATATTTTGAAGTTTTAGTGGTCAATTGACACAAACGTTATTTGAACATAATTTTAGAAAATATCTTAGAAAAAAATCGAAAAAACGCAAAATTTTCGAAAAAATTATTGTTGTCATTTGGGTTTTTTTATGCGTTCAAAACAAAACAATTGATTTGGTGCATTTTATGACATAATAACTGCAGAAAATGTAGGAGCAGGGATACCCTTAAGTGAGACTTTTTTTTCTTTTGCAGCGCCTTTATATATCTGTTATATATATGATGTTATATATATAACATGTATATGTTCCAATTCCAAGAGTCCTAAAACAACCCCTGAAGAGTGTTGGGCACCAAGAAAATTTTGCATTTTTTTAGTTTGATCAGTATCTGAGTGTACAAAAACGTTCTTGCCAAATTAATTGAATCAAAATTGTATACTACAGTCAGTGAGGGCAATGGGCAACACACGAGCTTTCGGGTAAAGTGTTGCCAAATAGCATTATGGGGAATTTAAATCGCTCGGGATCGAAATTTTAAATGAACCGTTCGTTTATTTGTGGCAACTTTTTATTCGTTTTATTGGAAAATTATTATTTAATCACTAAAAGTTTGAGAAATTTGAGTTGAAAAAATATTTTTTAGAACTTGAATTTTGGCCCGTATACCAAAATTTCGCCCGTGAATCGCTTGAAAATTAAATTTGAAGAAATAAGAGCTACTTTATCACCATCAAAGAATTATAGAACTGTAGAAAATAAAAAAACAGTTGTAAATTATTTTCATTTACGAAAACCATAAAAGTTGGGCATAAAATAACTGATAAAAAAAATTTCAATATCTAACAGAAATTTTTCCCGTTTGTTCGCTTGGACAAACTCCATACCGAATTTTCAGAAAAAATGCCCGCTTAGACTTGTGTCCGCTTGGCCAAAAATCACAGACGTACGATTACTACACCATTAAAATTGCAAATCCTGCGTTGAAAAAATAGGTTCGATTTTGTTAATATTTAACCAATTTTATTTGTAATTCTCGCTAATTGCACAGAAATCAGGAATAATCAGGGCTCTTTTTGTAATAAGCTGTTTGTTAGCGATAAATCACCATAATTTGTATTAAAGTTTTCGCAAAAAACATTTGCATGTGCATTAATTCGAGCTAATTCATTAAAAAGTCAATTTTAAATATTTTTGGTCCAATTTGATTTAGTCCTCGTATTCTAACTGGAACACTTTTTTTGGGCGGTGAAGGTATCTTATTTTGGGCGTTCCTAACTGGAACAACGTTCGAGCAGGCTAAAAGTGAAGGGAACGAAAATTTTAGGAAGTTTTAAATAAGCAAAAAAATCCGTTCCCTTTCGAAGCTAGTGCCCTAGTTAGAGTGCGAGGAGTGTAGTCAAATTGTATGGATAATGGTTAAGGGTCTGTGGGCAAATAAATTACAAAGAAGTGAACAAAAAATCACGAAAATTGCACAATGGATAGTCGAGTTTTAATGTTGATATAAATTTGAATACCATGCAGTTCATGTTTTATGGAGAGGTGAATGGAAATCTAGTCATAATGAAAAAAGGATTAGGAAAAACCATGGGGGGGCGCGAACAACTTTCAACCGATGAATCCAAAAAACCGGCGAATCTTTATAAAATCTGTAAATAAAATAAATTAAATAATAAAGTTAACCACGCGCAAAAAAAATAAATTTTATAGTATTGTTCGATTAGTTGCAAAAAAATCAACGAAAATGGAATCAAGTCAAAAATGCAAAATTTTCCTCTCACAATCAGGCTAAAAGATAACCTAAACGCCATGGTTGGCTGAAGAACACAAACGCAAAGAAATATTATTTCACACGAACATTTTAAAATAAAAAGCCATTCACCTCAACTGCATGAAAAAAAATTGACAACTTTTTAAGGGTGTATTGCTCGATTTACTTAGCAGTTACTTTAATAGATAGGTCGGAAAACTTCTTTTTAAGCGAATCGATATCATTTGAAAGCGCAGAAATGATAGAATTTGCAGTTTCAACAGATTCTGTGACGGAAGTGGTAGCCGAGTTACCCTTTTTAACGTCCTCGACAATTTCACCGATTTTCTCAGCAAGTTCTGCGAGTTGTTTTTCACCTCCATTTCTGATTTTGCGAACGTCCTCCGAGTTTTGGGTGATGTCTTTTAAGGCGGCGGCTAGACCATCTGAAGCTTTTTGGGCAGTGGACTGAAGAATGACTAATGAAGAAGTTGAGGGGATGTCTGAAGCAAGTTGTTGGAGAGACTCGGAAAAGTCGGCAAGCTGGGCCTCAAGGACTGGGACAGCCGCTTGTAATTCTTCTAATTCTACAAAAAAATGTTAGTTTG
>SCLH01000422.1:157463-214005 GCA_004367855.1 Oikopleura vanhoeffeni | reverse complement strand
TAACGATTACGGGACCTCGCACATATAAGCCACTTTTTTAGCCAAAATATTTATATAAGTCGGCTTTTGAAAACGACTCATCTGATTGAGTTCTTAGCTAGCTTAAACTGAGCACAGCTATTTAGATATAAATAATTAAAAAAATGGTCCGAATCAGACAATTGTTTCTAATTTTTAAACAAATACTGATAATTAAACAATTTCAGTAATCTCGGAAAAAAGAAAAAAAATGGTCCAATTTTTGATTGTATTATTCAATAAATATTTGTGCTCAGTTTGAGCTATCTAAGAACTTAATTAGATGAGTCGTTTTCAGAGGCCGAATTATATAAAAATTGTGGCTAAAAAATGGATAATATGTGCGAGGAGGCCCCGTAATCAATATCATGAAAAGTTATATCAGGCGGAGAAAATTTTGCGTTCGTTATGCAATTTTGAACTAACTATAAAAAATTGTCACAAAAGATAATTTCACCGTTACATTACGTCAAGTGGTTCCCTAAAAATATATTATACAGCAGAAAATTTCATGCGCTGGAAATTTTAAGCAAAGGATTCAAGAAACATTAATTTTCGAAACCTAATGATTATTCCAGGATATAAATTGATTTATTAAGCTCGAGCTCATTTTTTTTTGCTTTTGAGAATTATAATCACAAAAGATGCAATCAAGGCTTTAAATGTATAGGAGGCAGTTCTTACTTAGTTTGGAGTCATTTATTAAAACTATACGAAAAATAATTATATACAGTGGAGCGATTTGCACCTTATCGTTGTACTTAGCCAAAAAAATACAGTAGTTATTTTAGTAGGACGATCTAATTGATCTCAGCGTCCTTATAACGAACATGGAAAACTTCCGCAAATAAGTTCGTCTTTATAACGGACATGCCAAATGTTCGGAAAGGACGTCCTTATACAGAACCGTGAAAAACTTTTTGGAGAAAGTTCGTCCTGAGGGTCCGTTCTAATAAAAAAAACTCTACTGTAGATTGAAAAGATCCAATTTTCGATAATGTGAAAATTAATTCTTGGTCCATAAATTATGGGTTAAAAAGTGGTAAAAAAAATTCAAATTTCAGAAAAGTTGTCCAAATTTAAAAATACAAAACTTCGGATTTTTTTCAAGAAATGGTTGCCTAAGTGGCACTTTTTTAATAAAGAATTTTTCAGCTTCAAACTTCCAGCATTAATTAGATCTTTCTATTTTAATACTATTTTTAGTACTTTTAATAGCATTTTGGCGAAAACATCTTATTATTCCTTCAAATGATGAAAAATATGCAAAAATGACCAAAACAAGATTTATGTTTGATAATTTACCATTAAATATATTTACGCATATTTGGGTATGTTGCCTGCCCTAGACGTAGTTGTTTTTCATAAGGACACAAAGAAATATTTAGACGAAGTCGAGGCTCAGAAATGGTATCATCAAACGGTTTTTTGCATGGTGAACCAAAATTCAACGGATTTTACCGGTTGAGAACGACATTTACCGCTGAACCAATTGAATGGGAAAAACGAAAAAAAATCTGTCATGTGAATTTTGGTCAGGTAGACGATGCAAAAAACACGTTTGATGATATCATTTCTGAGCCTCGACAGCGTCTAAATATTTCTTTGTGTCCTTTAAATAACAGCTACCTAAAAGTGGGTTTTCTCGATATCGTCTATGGTTTCCGTAATCGTCATAAGTAGGGGTAACCCTCTAAAAAACACTACCTTGGACGTAAACCCGTGATATATTGCTTTTTAATTTCATGATTAAAATTACCAAGATGATTTTCCAAAAAAAGGCTTAGGTAGCTTTTTTTTTAAGGACACAGAAATATTTTGACGAAGTCGAAGCTCAGACATGGTATAATCAAACGGTTTTTTGCGTCATGTACCTGACCAAAATTCAAACGAGAAATTTTTTTCCCAGTCAGCCGGTTCACTGGTAAATGTCGTTCTCAACCGGTAAAATCGAATTTCAGAGAATTTTGGAAACTTCTAGATTTTTTTTCTAATTGCTTTGAAAAAACCAAATGTGACCATACAATTTCTTGGGTTCACTTTAGTCAGAACAAATATCAATATAACTAAAAATTGGCCTAGAAAGTTCCCAAAAAAACGTTGAAAACCCCTCTACCCCATTTAAAACGATATTTACCGGTAATCTGGTTGACTTGGAAAAATGGAACAAAGATCTGTCGTTTGAATTTTAGTGAGGTACACGATGCGAAAAACCGTTTGATGATACCATGTCTGAGCTTCGACTTCGTCAAAATTTTCTTTGTGTCTTTAAAAAAAGCTACCTTAAATATCTAGAAAAATTCAATTTCCTTACTTTTTTGAAGAAATTAACTGAAAAACAACCACGAAGATAAGTATTTTACCGAATTACTACATTTTTAACCCATTAATTATTTTTTCTGTATAAGGACAATTTTACTTACGTGCTCCACCGACAGTTTTGATTTCTTCGATAGCAGCTTCGTTAGCTGTGACTGAACCTTGTACATCAGCGATGGTAGTTTTGATAGCATTGTTATCGACAATAAGACGACCGACTTTAGTCTCACCCTAAAAATGTCTCTGTTAAATCAGGGCCAAGAAATATCACTTTTGACTAAAATTTTCATGCAAAACTTATGCAGCATAAGTAGGGAGCGGCCTGAGGAAAACTAACGAGATAACTACAGTATTTGATACAAATTCTTTGACCTCACGGGGGTTGTTGACCCAGAAAAAACGATTCCGGGCAGAAAAAAAAAGTTTTTGGCCATCTAGTGGTCAGAAACTGACTTTTTAAAACGCCAATTTAGAGCACTAACTTCGAATTTGAGCATACAAAACTCCATTAACTTAATTTTTAAGAATAGGCCGTTGCCAGAATAAATTTGCTACTTTTGAAATTAAAAATTTTTTGAAAAAAAAAAATTCTGGAAATTTCTGAAACAAAAAAATGGTCATTTCCAAGGAAAAAAATCCAATCTCGGACACTAATTTTTTTCTAATAATTTTTTCCAGCTCTTCCCAGGTCTAATTTTTCTGTCAGATTGTGTCAAATCCTTATTCCGTGAAATTAAGATTTCCCGAAAAATGTCTTTAAATGTTCCTTGAATAAAATTCAAGAGGTAATATAGATCTTTTATAAGTTTTTTGCTATATATATAGGGAGCGCATGAGGCGAATTTATAAGTTTTGAACGGTTGCTCTTTAAGCTAAACGAGAAAAAAAATATTGAGCAGAATTTAAAATGAAGAAATAAAAAATAATTTTTTTTTCAAAAATTCCGATTTTTTTACCGGTTAAAATACCGGTTTTTTGTTTAAATTTGGGCTGGTGACGTGGGGATTTTTAAATTTTGCTTTTTCCTGTTCCTCCAGGATTTGACGTATGTGCTCAAAAAATTGGACCTGGGAAAATTTTTAGAAAAAAATTAGTGTCCTAGATTGGAGATTTTTTTCCTTCGAAATGACCAAATTTTTTTCTCAAAAATTTTTAATTCCAAAAGGTAGCAAATTTTATTCTGGCAACGGCCCTAATCTGAAAAATTAAGTAAATGGAGTTTTGTATCGCTAGAATTCGAAGTATTGCTCTAAATGGGTTTTAAAAGTCAGTTTCTGACCACTAGATGGCCAAAAATTTTTTTCTGCCCTGATTCGTTTTATCTGGGTCAACACCCCCGTGAGGTCAAATAATTTGTATCAAATACTGTAGAACTCTCGTTAGTTTTCCTCGTGCGCTCCCTATATATATAGGATGCGGCAGCGGCCAAATTGGGGTTGCTATAAAAAAAGAAACGAAAAGAAGATCTTGAGCAGAATTCAAAATAGACAAATTAATTTTATTTTTTGAAAAATCCTGTTTTTTACCAGTAAAAATACCATTTTTTATTTAAATTGGGGACGATGAGCTGGAGTTTGCTGAGGTCGCTTTTTTTTCGGTAGGCCCACCTAAGGGGTATCTGTTCTAGACTAGATAGCGACAAACGTTTTTTTGCATCTGAATTTTAACCGAATTTGTAGTGGTAGAAATTTTTTTTCCGGTGAATACCGGTAATTCGCACAAAATCGTTTTTTAAGGTCATTTTAAGCAATTTCAATGGCTGATTTCCGGTCACGTGATCAACCTAGGAAGCCAAAAAAACTTTTCTACCGCATATTTTTTTACAAGGTTTCACATGCAGAAAACCATTCGTCGCTATCTTTTCTAGTTCTCCCAGTCGAAATCACAATGGGCCAACCGAAAAAAAAATCGACCTGAGGAAAATTTAATTTTTGCTTTTTTCCTGTTCTCCTTAAATTTTAACACAGTATGGACAAAAAAATAGTCCGACAGTCTGAAAAATCAGATAAATGGAGTTTTATGTGCTAAAAATCGACGTGAGTGCTCCGAATGGGTGCCCCCTATGAGGCCAATGAATTTTTATAAACTACTGTAGTTTTACCGCTGCGCACTCTACATATGGATCTCCCACCGTATGGAACCGTAGGGCTAATTTCAAATGATAAAGCAAAAAAGATTCGTTTGAATTGACCCTTATAGTTTGATAGGGGTGGAGATCCATATATATAGCACAAAAGTTAAAGACCCAACAGGTATTATGTTCGGTACCATAACTATATTCTGAAAAAAAATTAAGTTTAAAAAAAACTAAAAAAACGTTTTTTGGGAAAATCTCAGAGGAAAAAAATAAATTTTGGAGGGTTTTTCGAAAAAAATGACAAAAGTGTAACGTTTTCTTAATGGGTTTCACACACCACGCTTTTGAATCCGAGCCTGTGATTGGCTGCTCTTAAATTAAAAATAGGGTGCGTAGGTTTGAGAACCATGCCGATCGAGTGCCTCTCATTTTGGGTACGTTACGAAGAATTCAATTTTGTGTCCACTTTTATCAACTATTTTTCAAAAAAATGTCAAAAATAAACTTTTGTTCGAGTTAGAGGGTTTATAAAACCAAAAAAATGAAACGCGTACGTTTAAAGAAATGATTCATCGAAAATATGTTATCTTTTATATATTGAAAACACACAAAAAATCATAATGTGGTGATTAAGCGCGAAATTATCGTTCAATTTGAAGAGCAGAATATGCTAGATTTTTCAAAATCAAAAAATCTAGTTCACACCCCATTTAAAAAATGAATGCATCAAAAACATTTTCATTTTATTTTAAAAGCAACGTTTCGATAATTCATTTTCAAGCTAATAATACTTTTGTAAGTTTGAAAAGTAGCCCGTCCGAAATCAAGAGTTTTCACACAAAAGTGAAAACTTTGGATTTCGTACTGTATATTTTTCAGAACTTATAAGCATATTATTAGCTTGAAATGAATTATCGAAACGTTGCTTTTGAAATAAAATTCGAATATTTTAATGGTCAATACAGTGCATCAAAAACGTTTAAAAAATCTCCAAAACTCTATTTTTGGGTAATATAAACAGAAATAGAGTCTTCGAATTATTCCGAGGCTTCCTCCTCGACTAAGGCTTCTGCCTCCATGCTTTCGTCCGGTTGAATTTCAACCGGTTCGGTTTTCGGTTCAATTTTGGATAATACCTCTTCAACTTTGGCACCAAGAGCTCCAATTTGTGCATTAACGGCGGTTAGAGTAGCGGCTTGAGTTTCGAGCTCACCAGAAGCGGCTTTCCATTCGGTAGAAACCATAGTTTTAAGTTCTTCGGTTTGAGCAGCAGTGGCGGATTTGGTTTCGAGAAGGGATTTTTCAAGAGCTTCGATTTTCTAAAAAAAAAATTGTTAATATCAGATTTCTGTGGTTATTATTTGATAGCTTTTATGTAATGAGTGACTAGTGTACATTGTGGTACCGATTGAAACCCACTCGAACCACTGGTTAACCGGTAATTAAAACCGGTTAAATATTAAAACCCCGATATTTCGAGAACTTTAGACTCGAAGGAGTTCATTTCGGCACCAAAGACACTTAAATTTTTGGCGACTATTTCATGATCAATTTTTGTAATATGACACCAAAGGGTCAAATTACAAACAATGAACCCTGTGGGGTAATATTACATTGCATAAAGAAGACAATTTCACGGCGATTTCAAATGTGAAAAAATGTTTTTTTAATGATGTAATATAACCCCAGAATGTAGTTACGGAGGATTTCGGGCACTAAAATTTCGATATATATTTGTTTTTTCAATATAAATCGCCTATTTAGAATTGAGATGTGTTTGACTTTATTTTTGGAGGATGGGGTGCAAAACTGGCGAAACCCTTTTTTGGTTCGCTTTTTGCACCCCCACCCTTCATTTTCGGGGGATTTTTACTTACCGCTTGCCGTTCCTCAGCAGTTCCTGCTTCGGCTTCGATTGTTTTGATTAATTCTTCTAATTTATCATTTGTCTTAACAATGAAAATGTTAGAATTTTCATAAAAAAAAATATAGAAACCGAAAATATTAAGTACTTTTGACTAACATGCAGGATGATTCATTCGGAAAGTTATCAAATAACTGGAAATTATTTAACCACTCAAATTAATTAATTCGAAAATTGCAAACGGAAATGTTAAGATGAAAAAAAAATTATTTTTTAATTTCGAACCACAATTTCGATAAATTTTAAATTTCAATGGAATCAGGTACTTTTGGTAGGTTTTTTCATGGTCGAACTGTTTAGGAAGCTATTTTTAAGAAAACCACCTTATTCCAGCATAAACCGTGGTGAATATGGGTAAATAGTGATTTGTCGAAAAATCTGAAATTTCGATTTTTCAAATATAGACAATTTTAACTTAAAAATCGTCTTGGCCATCTTTTTCAGTGGTGAATTTCATCGTAAAACCCAATATTTCATGCTTTAATGTCGAAGATTATTAAAGTTGAGGCTAAAAAATCACTTTTTATGAAAAGGTGAGTTTTTGGCAAAAATTTCTAGAAAAAACTATTGAGAAATTATGTTTTGTATGTTACCGTATAAAAATTTGGCACTGAAAACGATGAGCCGAAAGAATGTTTACAAAAAATTGTCTATATATTTGAAAAGTTGAAATTTTTGATTTTTCGACGAATTACTATCTACCCGTTAATATGGAGAAACGGTTTTTTGCATTGTATAGCTGACAAAATATAAACTTTTCAGCGGTTGATATTATGTTAACATGCTTAATCTATGCAATACAAAAAACGTTAGTACGGTTTTTGCTGATCAGGGGTGGTGTACCTTAAAAAACCCATTACTGATATCTCCTATTGTTTTTGCGTGATGTTCACAAAAAATGTGTACCATCGACAAAACTACCTATCCCAAATTTCCAGTTATTTTGATAGCTTTCTTTTAACGAAATACTTCTTAAAATATGATTTGTTTAAAATGTAATTCCTGCTCCTGCTTTCTATCAATTTTCTGATTATGAATACGATTTTCCCTATTGCCTAAAACCAATGATTTTTTTCACGTTCGACGGAAAAATCTGTCAGGTAGCTTTTTTTAACTCCGCCCACCCTACTCAGTCATTTTTACTGAGTAGGGTGGGCTGAGTTAAAAAAAAGCTACCTCACGGTTATATTTTGTCCACTAATATATTGCTTATTAACCACGCCATGAGGCAGTGAAGAATAATATTTGACGTTTTCGGAAAGATTTAGGATGACGGGAAAGAAAAGAGGTACATTTATTTTTGAAAAACATGAACAAAATGTCTCTTATTTTTCTTTTTTTTAATTCGAAAAAAGTCAATCTAAATCTTAAGAATATCAAACTAACTTTTAAGAGACCGCCATTTTAACCGGCAAAAATCCCCCAAATTTTTTTTCTGTTATTTCATTTTTTTCGAGAGCGTCATTTAAATTATAAATTTTTGCACGGTGCATTGCCTAACTATACATGTATAAATTATATATATTATAATAAATAAGTAGTATCTTCATTTTTTTTTAATTTGTCCCTAAATCCGTCAAAATTTTATGGCAACATTTTAGAGAAAACAATAATTATGGCAGATTTGTCCGCCGAGCGTTTTTGATCAGATACGGTCTTCGGATCTTAATCGATAAAGTGGTTCCGCCCTTATCAGTCCCAAAAAAGAATCACATAGACTATATTGTAGATTATCCTTTCTCCTAACTTCTGACTCCGCGTCACAACTGTGACGTCAGAAAAGACAGTGACCAATCAAATCACACGATTGTCTATTCTGATGTCACAATTGTGACGCGGAGTGAGAAGGAGATAGAATAATCTTCGATAATTATGCCTTGGTAGGTCTAGACACTTATCGCCTATCTTCTAACCCTAGGGCAGAAGTGTTTAGACCTACCAAGGCATAATTATCGATATATGATAAAGTGATCCATACCTAGGCCTCCCAAGCAAAATAAGTACTCGATAAAATTGTCCTACAAATATGAAAATTTAGGTCCTAGAGTAGTTTTTGGTGCTGAAACTTTTGATCAAAAATTTTCAGCACCAAAAACTACTTTAGGTCTAACTTTTCGTTATTTTGAGACGATTTTTCGGGGGTATCGTAGAACGGCCTTTTACGACAAGGCCGTTGTCCGATAAGGCCGTTGTCCAACAAAAGGCCGTTGTCCGAAAAAGGCCGTTCTACGATACCCTCGATTTTTCGGGTAGCTATGGACAGTATGAAACGCCAATATGTCCGTTTGAACGCATAAAATGTAGCTGATTCATACCTTATCTAGCCTGTTATTGCTGCCTAAGATACTCTTAGAATGACCCCCAATCTCTCCAGAGAAACTTCTGATACTCTTTAAGTTATCCTCATATTTTGCTTCAATATCCGTTCGGAGATTTTCTTCGGTAGATGCCAAAAGTTCATTCAAGTCGCCCATTTTTTCCTCCATCTAATTTGACGAAATTTTTTTATAAATGTTTTCGAAAGTTTTTAGTTGGAATGGGATTAGTTTGATGTGGGGATTATAAATAGATATCTACATGCGAATCTACACCACTATTACTGTTGAGATGACATTATAGATGCAAAAAACAGCTGCCTGCATGCATTTGGAACCTTTTTTTGTCCGAATTCTAACTTTTACTTGTTCCTGTCCTTATAAAAATGGGTTTAATTTTACAATTTAAAAAACAAGGTTTGTATAAAATTAAGGTAGTTTTTTTAGTTGAACCACCCCTCTCCAGCAAAAACTGTAGTAGGTATGGAGAAACGGTTTTTTGCATTGAATAGCCGACAAAATTTAAATGACAGACATTTTTTTCGGTTTTGCTGTGGTTAAAATTTTGTCATTTATCCAATGCAAAAAAACGTTTCTCCATACCTACTACGTTTTTTACTGGACAGGGGTGGTTCGCCTAAAAAAAATATCTAAGTTTAAGGCATTCGATTTTTTTTAATGTAAAATTGCATACAAAGACAAACTAATTTGACAAAAAACAATTTTGCGTTTATAAACACGCCCCTTTTCAACATACTTGAACGTCTTTCAGATAGACAACATTGATATTTTGGACCGAATCTACGTTATCAAATTTGTTGAAATGTCAAAAAATGTGATTGGTTATTTTAGGCCACAATTTAAGGCGGCGGTAACTTTCGCATCGAATTTTTACAAATTTGAAAATTAAAAACAAATTCGACTGGAAAATTACCGCCGCCTTATATTGAGGCCCAAAATAAACAATCATATTATTTTCAGGAGATATTCAAAAATGACTCCAGGGATTGAAATTGGAATGTTTTTGTTACAAAAATACTGAAATAATTGTTTTTAATAAGAGCCATAAATAGTGATTTTTTTTAGAAATATGCTATTTTTTATAGTAGCGTTTGTAGAACTATTGACAAATTTTAATCGTGAAAACGGCGTCAAAATTTTTGAAAATTCGTTACATTTTTATGTTTATTCTGATTATTTTTTAGGCTAGGACTCTGTTTTAAACAATTTAAACTATTAATATTGATATTTTGGACGAACTCTACCGTCGAAAAGGAGCCAATTTAAAAAAAAATGATTGATGATTTTTGGCACTTATTAACGACAATTATTTCAGATTATGTTAATAAAAATATTTTAAAATTCAAATGTTTATAATGTATAAGGACAAGATGGAAGAAAAAGTTAGAAAACTTGCACACTGTAGCCTACAGTCTGTAGGACAAAAAAGTGAGGCGAAACCTGCTCGACGACCAGTGCTCTTACTCACCGACGCTTTGTCGCTTCTGAACCTTTCAATAAGTTGTTCAATTTCTTCGATAGCCTTAAAGAGCCATTTTCTACGCTGAAATGGCTCCGAAAGAAGCTTTTGCCAGATCATTTTGGTAAACTCTTCCTTAATTCTGTTAAAGGTCCCAAATGCGCCTTCTAAGGACTTTACAGTCTGTGCGAAAAACGAAAAGTGTTAAATTAAGCTGCATTTTTGCACTATAATAATCATCTCATTATTTCTAATTTCTCCCTTACACGGTGTCACCCTTTAAAAAAACATCAAAATCAGAATTACAGACCGTGATCCACAGAAAACCTCAGACGTCTCGTAGACTCAGCAATTCAGCAGTTAGCGGTCTATAAAACACGTCTTGGAGCTAAAATTGTGAAAAAAAATAGAACTATATCAATTACGGGGCTCCTGGTCCTTTTTACTAGTTTTTAAGCCATTTTTTTTATTTATTCGGCTTTAAAAACAACTCATCCGATACCATTCTTAGATAGCTCAAACTGAGCACAAATATCTTGTGAGAATAAAAAAAAATTAGTTCATCGGATCAATTTGTTTTATCTTTTTTCTTAGATTACTGAAATTGTTAAATTACTAGTTTTTCTAAAAAATTGGTAACATCGTCGGATTCGGACCAAATTTTTTACCAGATATTTGTGCTCTGTTTAAGCTATCTAAGGATTCAATCGATGAGTCGTTAACGCTAAAGCAAAAGCTGAATTAAATAAAAATTTGGCTAAAAATCAGTAAAAAAGGACCAGGAGCCCCCGTAATCGATATCGATGAATATTATATTGGAGTTTCGAGCCACAAATATATATCAATTACGGGGGCCCCTGGTCATTTGCCACTTTTTTAGCAAATTTTTTTATATAATGCTTTTGAAAACGACTGATCCGATTAAGTTCTTAAATAGCTCAAACTGAGCTAAAATATTAAGAGAAATGTAAATTTAAAAAAATGATCCATTGTTTCTTATTTTGTTTAACAAAAACTGATAATTAAACAATTTCAGTAATCTCAGAATAAAATTGACCGATTCGGACTATTTTTTTTTATTTATTATTCACTAGATATTTGCGCTCAGTTTGAGCTATCTAAGCACTTAATCGGATATGTTGTTTTGAAAAGCCGAATTATATAAAAATTTTTGGTAAAAAAGTGGCAAAAATGACCAGGGGGCACCGTAATCGATATAGTTATTTGCTATTTGAAAATATATTTTTTTACAACAAGTCTCAGACCAGAATAATAATTTGACTCTAAAAAAGTTGACACAGAAAATACAGTAATTCGAAATCAGATTATCAGTATTTGACAAAATTTATTAGAACCCGATTTTCCAAATTATTGTATTTTTGTGCCAACTTTTATGAATAAAATTATTTTTCTTTTCTATCTTCAGCTGACAATGAATAAAAATTCGAAACATGTTATTGGAGAATTATACGTTTAAATAGCAAATAACTATATATAGATGAATATCCCAGTCATTCGGACCTTTGTTTTCGTCCAGTAGGCAAAACTTGAAATAGGATTCTGGATGTCTTTCGATATTTATGAGCAAATCGAAGATTTTACCTGCTGGGCCTTTTTAACTTTCTCCTATACAGTATGTATTTTTTTTTTCTTGCGACATCTCAATGCCGACATCTGACCCACCTGCGATTGAGAATACTTGTTTCAAACTCAGTATGTTATAAGTAGGGAGGGTTCAGGTGTCGGCATTGAGATGTCGCAAGAAAAAAAGTACATACTGTACAACTTCTAGTATATGGATTACCCGCCAAATCCTAAATATTTGAATGATACAAACAACGCAAGATATAAGCACCCAATCAAAACCCTTGATTGCGGAATAGGCCGATTTCATTGGTCAGATTATGAAAGGATCAACCAATCAAATGCTCAGATTTCGCATTTTTCAAATATTTAGGATTTGTACTCTGAGGGCGGGTAATCCATATATGTAGCCAAAAAGTTAAATAACCCAGCAGGTATTATCTTCAATATAAAACCAAAAAATATGCGGCTAAAAATAGGATTTATTCGTAACTTTTTGAAATTACAAAATTAAACTCGACAATTCACCAAATAAATACTATTTACTAAATTGAAAGTAAAGTTAACATACTGAATAAGGTCCCGCGACACATATTTAAAAAAATTGAAGGTTAAAAAACATAAAATAGGTGGCTTGGGGTTTTTTCAATGAAAGTTTGGTTTCAGTCAAAAGTATCTTTTTGCTAATTTTGGACCTAATTTTGTAATTTTCAAGAGAAACAAATAAATCGCATTTTACGTCCTATATTTTTTTTGATCTGAAATGTTTCGAAAGACAATTAAAATGGCTTCTTTATGGAAATAGGCATTTTGAAGATATGATACCTCGGGCATATATGATAATCGGTTTCTCACGGGCATATCTATTCTGATACAAAAATTTGAGCACTAAGGACATAAACCTCATTTTGAACAAAACACAATTTCATATGAGTCCGGCATATGATTCAAAAAAAAAGATTTACCCATTCAAAATCGCTATCTTGTAGGAAATTTTTCGTCTTTAATTTTGATATTTCGAAGTCGTATTCGCTCATTTTTTTGTAAAAACGTGTTTCCAATAAAGTGAGCCGACTATCAAGTTCGGTCGAATTTTTTAAAAGCTGAATTACTGAGTAGCAGAGTTTTACAAACAAAACACCAATGACGTACACCAAGAAGACCCAGAAGTGAAAAATTGTAGCGGGCAATTTTTCCAAATAAATATTTTGTTGATTCGAGATATATTAAAATGCATATTTTTTTTTCAAATTTGTATTTGGTAAGATTTTGATTGATTTTTTTTTCGGTAATTTTAGAACTTTATTTAAAACATTTAATGTACAAGAAAAAAATGCAGTCCCATGACCTACTCACCCCGCTTTATTGCCGAGGTGATCAATCACGGGGTTTTATACAATAGAATTTGTTTATAAATAGTGCCTTACAGACGGGTTTAAAATTTTGAATAATTGTACATGTCACTTTTTTGCTCGCGAAAAAAGTGATGTTTTTTGTAATAAGTTATTATATAATCTTTTAGAACTAATTACAAAAAACATCACTTTAATCAAATAACATCATTATAATGGTTTTCAAATCCGAATTTTTTCGAACTGAGAAGATTTTCGCTGATTGAGTCGGAATAATTTACTTTTTCCAAAGCTCAATATTGTCAAATTATTCCGACTCAATCTGAGAAACGAATTCTCACTTTGAAAAAGTATGATTTAACGATGATTATACAGTAGAGAACTTGAATTAGACGCGAACGGACTCCAACATTTGCAATTTTCTTCAAATAATTAATCGAAAAAATTTAAGCCTTTATGAGTATACAGTATACTACTTATGCTACTACTTGTACTTCAGTAAAAAGATCAATTTTATACTAAAAACAGCTAAAATTTGAATTTTGAGTAATTTATTTGACCAAAAACGGAAAAAAGTTGGAGCCCGGTTCTATGGAAAGTTGTCTACTGAAATGAATCGAAATTTTAACAAATAAATTAAAAAAAAATATGCAAATGTAAAATAGCTGTTTTTCCAACGCTGTATTTTTCCGATTTCAAAGAAGAGATTTTCAAAGCAATTCCGAAATTATTTTTATTCAAATAGAAATCCAGTTTTGTCTTTTTTTAAGACCGGGTTGTTAAATTTGGAATGAATTTTGAAATCTAAGGCGATTCAATTTCTATTACAAAACATTTCTTTAAAACAAAGTTGATCCTTTTTTTAAAAGAAATATAATGCAAATTTACAACATTTCACACCAACAACCCCATTAAAAACAGACCAAACTCAATTTTTATGTGTTTAAAAACAATTGGAAAACATAGTTTTACAAATAAGCTAGAGCCTCAATATGAAGCCAAAATACTCGATGGTTCACCCGGTATAATGCACCTAGGCTGTTAGCACTGCCCTGGCGCAGACAAAGCGAGCAAATTTGCAATAAATTCGCAATGCTGGTTAAAAATTATGGTTATTATTTTAAGAGTTATTTATTTTAACTGGTTAAAATGGATAAAAATTTTGGGAAATGTATGGTTATTTTTATCTACGTTGTGAATTTTCTAACTAGCGTTTCGATAGTCTATTTTTGTTATTAAATGTATTTGAGTTTCTGAAAAAACAAGATAAAAATTTAGAAAGTATGGCCATTTCAAAAAACCTCATTTTTTGACCAAAAATTAATTTTGTTCAGTAGCGGCATTTCGAAATATTAATAAAAAAACTTAACAGTCCTCGCCTGACTGGTACAAGTTTATGGAGGTGGTTTTTGAACTTCTGTTTATATTTATAAGACCCCGAAAGGCAAAACTTACCTTTTATATTATTTCATAGATTTAATCGAATTATTATGGCTTTTGAAATATCAAAAATTTTTCAAGTTGAATTTTTTTTCTACAATTACAAATTTAAACTTCAAAATACAGCTATTTTATTCTACAATGTAGCTTTCTAAGGAAAAGTATACGAATTTTCGCTTTAGAAAGTTAACTAAAACTTTCTTGGATCGCTATTTGTACCACTTAAAGAGCGAGGACTGAATATTATTTTTTTGCTCTCAAAATATCAAAAATTGTAGTGAAAAAATAAAATTTGGGTAAAAACGTTTTCTGAAAATGGGCATACTTTCTTATCGTAATAATCCTTGTAAACTCAGCATATTTAGTGGTACGTGACTAAAAGTATACCTTAACGTTGACATGGTCATTAACAGTCACTTGTTCGTCGAATTTTGCATGCATATTTTGCAATTGGACTTTGAGCAAATCATTATTTTTAACAAGTTTGGTGTCTACATCCACAACTGTGTCGGATACTTTATTCTCCACGAGATTCACACGTTTTTCCAGCTAGGATAATATTCAAAATTTTCACGAAAAGTCTATTTTTGTTGAATTTCACAGTGAAGTGCCTTTAGAAGGACGATCTTTTTAGCAAGTTTTTCCTTTCAACCTGGAAAAAATTTCGACGAAAAATGCGTCCTTATAACGCACCTCGATTTTTACAATAACAAGTGTCCAGTTGGACAATATATTGTCCAATTTATTGTATTTATTTGAAGAATTATTTTGGAATACCAAATTAAACCTTTTCCTGGCATGTGCATCCTTTAAATTGACCGTTGAAAATTTATCGTTTAAAAGTGCGTCCTTCTAAAAGCTCTTAACTGTGACTCTACATGCGGATAAAAATATTCGATTCAATATGACTTGAGCCAAAACTATCCGTAAAAATTTGCGAAATTCACGAAATTTCCAATCGAAGCAAGAATTTTTAATTTATAACATAAAAATACTTGCGATGAAAAATTTCGTATAAATGCTTATTCGCAATATCACTATTTACCCCGAAAACAAATTAGATCTGTTTTTTCAGATGCCTCAAATTTGTGCGTAAGATTGTTAGAATTGGTACATACGATATTTTTTTGATTTTCGGGAGAACCGTACAACGGCCGAGTATGTACATCGGCCGATTATGTACAACGGCCATGTGTACAAGGCCGTTGTACAATAGGTAGGGTTTAATTTCAAAATTCAGGGGCGTTGTTACAATGGCCGTTGTAACATAACTGGCCGTTGTACAAATCGGCCGTTGTATCATAATCGGCCGTTGTGCATAATCGGCCGTTGTACGGTACCCCCAGATTTTCGGTGATATATAATTTTCAAGCTACGTTAACTGCAGAACTGTTTTTTCGATTTACACTTTTTACCGAAAATTATCGGTTTTTGCAGCTATACATCGCTTGGAAACATATATTATGACTTATATAATTATGACTACAGTAATAATATTACTTACGACCCATAATATCAAAAATATCGTATGTATCAGGATAATATTGCGCAAAATTCGAGGTATCGAAAAAAACTGAACTTTGGTTCGATTTTTAGAAGGTATGTTATTTCGGTGAGATAGATCGTTTTTTTATATTTCGGATCAACTTTTCTAGTAACATGTTGCTGCAGAGCCAATTCTTTAAATTTCGGTTATTACCGGACATTAACCAGAAATATCGGTTTCTCGACCAAAACATCAAAAATCACCGGTAGAAAGTCGAAAAATCGGATCTGCAGTGACACGAAACTTAAAAATTTAATTATGGCCAGATTTTCGAAAAGACGCATGTATCATGATATATCAGTACCTATCTCGCAAAGATAAAATCACCTTTTAAAAATCGAACTTTAGCACCTTCAACCTACAAAAAATGGCAAAATTACTTATACATTAAAAAAATATTTTTTCTACGAACAATACCCCAATTTTCTGTTTCTCGCTTTCATCTGCGAAAGATTTTTTGAAATCTTCAAATTTTTTACCCATTTCTGACCGAATTTCATCTGTTACATTTTCAAGCTGTTTTTCATACTAGACATTCATTTCACACAGTGTAAATATTTCAAATTTTTGAAAATTTACTTATAAAAGCCATTTTCCACCGTCGGAAAATGGAGAAAATAAAAAATTTTGATCAATAAATTTGAAATAAAGAGGCTTATTTTTAGGGTTAAAATTACCATTCGATTTTTCTCGTTTCCAGCAGATACTTTTAGTTGTAATTCTTTGATGACCGAATCTTTTTGTTCCAAATTTTTTCTCATTGATTCAACGGTTTCAAGGGTTTTTGTATTTTCGGTCTTGAGTTTTCGGGTGAGGGCCTCGATACCGGAAAAGTTTTCGGCATTGTCTTTTCGAATGACGTAACAACCGGAACCGGCTACGAGAGCGGCGATTAGGATTACTGGGATCAAACCTAGACTAAAATACAAAGTTAATATTTTTAACTTCCAATTCCAAGTTCAATGTAATCTACATGTAGAGTGAAAAAATGGGAAAATATTTTATGAAATTTTTTTTTAAAAGCAGTTTTTTACCCAAAAGATAGTTTTTTTACCAAAAACAGTTTTTCATCAAAAATGTGATTATATGACTGTGACAACAAATAAATGGAAAAAGTATTAAGATGGCCAGAAAAAATTATGTTCGAAAATAATTTTTTGCTTTAAAAGTTTCTTGTTAAAAACAACCCTGCCATGATGGCAGTGCCATTTTCGAAAAAAAATAATATTCCTCAGTAATATTTCAAACAATATCGATAATACCCGTACCCATAAATGGAAAAATTAGTTAATGGCTAATTTGCTTCAAAACATGAAATATGAGTACAGGTTGAGTTTAATTTTTTGTCGGTGTTTCACGCATCACTCAATTTATAGTGTAATTTATAAGGTAATAATAAGTGATGCGTGAAACACCCACAAAAAATTAAATTCAACCTGTATTAATATGTCATTTGAATAATGTCGTAGGTTGTAATTTACCTATAAATACAGTCACAACCCACGCCATTATTAATCGCCTATTACTCATTTCATGTTTCGAAGACGATTTTTTTAAACTGGGACTTATATTGCTAGAATAAAGTACTAAATACAGTATGTTAGATTTTTGCTGCTATTTTTCCAATTTGGACAAATCTGATTTCCACCGTATTGATTGGTTCAATCTGGGAAAGACGTAGGTATTTGGCAAAATTGATCGTTCTCATTGACGGATAGCAAGTTATCCAAATTGGAGAAATAGGAGCAAAAATCTTACATACTGTATAAACTTTTATTTCCCCTTTATAAATTGAAATGATTTTTTTATAATGTCCAAAGGTAACACCAAAGATTCGTGTTGTGTAAGTTTGAGGGTTTGAAGAACCTTGAAATATGAATTTGAAATCCCGAAAACACAATTTATCTTGTTTTTTCAATCCTCAAGGCAGGCTACTTTAATTAAAAATGTTTATCATCACGTACTATTTGAATAGCGTTTAACTAATAAAATAGCATCGTGGCTAGCATACAAGACTTGAACTCAAAAATCATATTATATTGAACTGCTTCGACCTGATTTTATGAGTTTATTTATTTTGGGAGCTCAACGCCTCATTGTGGGATGAGCTAATAGTGATTCGCTGTTGAACGCTAAATTTTGGGCACAGTCAAATCTGGATTAAAACACAAAATTATTAAAATTTGGCCAAAACGTAAAACTTTTTATAATTGTAGACAGCCTTTGATATGAAGCGAACTTGCTTCAACTTTTTGCTATATTTCTTTAAATTGATTATGAAAAACACAAATTTTAGCCATTATTAGTATAAAAAGATTCATTTTATACTAAAAAACGCTAAAATTTTATGAAAAATGCCTAAAAGTTGAAGCCCGTTTGAGATCTATTAAAAACTCTACTGTTCTGTATTGATAACAATTTTTAACGTTTTATGATTGTTTTCAACTACTGGTTGAGTCATCTGTTTGTATGGTTTTTAGCGGACTTAAAAAACTAAGGCAAATTCTCCCTTCCTTCCCTCTTTCTGATTGGACCAGAGAGCAAGTCCAACTAAAGCCATACAGAACAGATGACTCAACGAGTATGATATTTCAAACTATTGTCTGAAATTAATTAAGAAATTTAAATTTTTCATATCATGTCCGTATAGAAGAAAATTTGCTATATTTTAAAATACAAATAGTCGGTTTTCAGAAGAATGTGTGGTAAAAATATATTTTTTAAATCAGAATGCCTCCCTATATGATTTTTTTTCGTTTATTTGCATTTTTTCACGGGGGTTAAAGGGTGTACCGTTCTCACAAATATTTCACTGAAATTTTGGAACTAGACTAAATCGGTCAAAAAATACCAATAGACAATGTGTCTCAAATATCTAGGAGACATTCATTTTAGTGACATTCAGCGACCACTAGCGGGCGAAGTTGAGATCTTAGAGATTTGAGACACAGCTCATTGTTATTTTTTTTGACCGATTTAATTAATATAGTTCCAAAATTTCAGCATAATATTTTGTGAACGGTACCCCCTTAATCATGGGCTTCACGTTGGTTCATCGGGTTCCCCGGTGTTTAATAAAACGATTACAACATTTTTACAATGATACATTTTTTACGACTTGTTGTTTTTATTTGTTACCAATTACGTTTTACAATAAAAAGTTATTATTAAAAATCAGTCTATGCTGCGTAGATACAGTAGACATCAATGCAGCAGACTTATTTTAAATAATAACTTTTACTTTGACTGCCACGTTGATTTTAAACCATTCTAACTTAAATTTGGGCTGACTTTGACCTGCATACTTGTTTTTAAAATATTTTTTAACAACATAAACAAGAAATTTTAGACTTTTTAAAGGCCTCGAATTTATCGGTGGTTATTAGTAATAACTTATTACGGGTTTCTCGTATTTTTATGAAAACTTCCGAAACAGCTCAAAAAATCGAGTCCGAACAAATAGTTATAATGAAATTCGGCACCATCATTACACGATTCAAGTATTTTTAACTTGATAACTGAAATTGATCATCATATGGTCCATATGATATGGACCATATCATATCCATTATTATGCCCGGGTCACTTTAAAAACTTATTTGCCTGTTAAAAGAATAGGGAATAAGTTTTTAAAGTGACCCGGGCATAATAATTCATATGGACCATATGATATGGATCACCCGCCCTCGGAGTACAAATCCTTAATATTAAATTGTATAAATCCCAGATACAAGTTTTGCATCAACAGTATTATCTCGAATTTAATTTTATAAATAAATATTTTTAGAATACTTTTAGAAGGTATAAATTATACCGTATAATTTCGAAGAATAGACGGCGCTAACCATTCTGAAAACCCAATTTATGAGAATTTCTAGATTACGTATTTTTTTAACTTTTTAAATTTAAAAATATTTTTTAGTTATTCACTGGGCGAAAATTATGAACATCAGAAATAAATTGAATTAAATACAAATAATCATATGGAAATTAAACAATTTTATCATTTAAAAAAAAATATAAAAAAGTCCAAAATTAAATAGGAAAAAACAACAAATTATTGAAAATATGCGCATTTGAAATTTTCACATTCAAAATGAGTTCAATGATTGAAACATTTTTAACGGTCGAAACTCAACCGTCGAGTTTCCACAGTTAAAATTTTATTATGATGGTCCTAAACTACGACCTGAATAATAAAATTTTAACTACTGATTAAAACTTTTATAATTTCATTAACTTATTTCACAATGTGTTATTTTTAACTTCAAAATTTGAAGTTTAAATACGTAAAGAAAATATGTGCATATTTTTAATTATGACTGAATTGAATTATTTCGACCAATGAATAAATACTACTTTCGAATAAAATAATTTCCCAGTGCATTTTCTCACAGAATACAATGTATCTAAAGGACATACCCTCCAGATGATTTAGCAGATGCAACGTCGTCAGTTCCGTTTGATGGTTTGACATCTCCAGAAGTTTTTCGTTTTCTTACTTCTCCCATATTATTTAACCTTGTTTAGAACTTCCCGAAAACCGACAAAAACACGAATCTAAAATCTGAAAAAAATCTCGATTAAAAGAGTGCCACGGTTTTGAACGCTAGTGTTTTTTGGCCGGATGATGCTGATTGGTTAACGAGGAGATATAAATAGCGCTTAGCCAATGAGCGACTCGGGTACGCGTGGAGCAGGAGAAGAACTCTAATGATCTGAAAGCGTTAGGGGGCTTTGGGTTCGAGAAATTTTGAAAAATAGGGGTAAATACAGTTTTTTTATCGTCAAATAAAACAATAGATCAAATCTGGCAATACTTATATCTTTTTAAAATAAAGGGTTAAATGAGTTTATTATGAACCCCCTTATTCCAAAATGACGTTACGCAAGATTATATTCACTAGTGACCTGTTTGAATTGTTCTCGAAGCCTGTGTTTATGTTTTCGAGATTCAAGTTCAATTCTGAAAAATTCTCGAACCTGATTTTCAAAAATTTAAAAAAAAATTCGATTACGAAACATGAAAAAATAATAAGACTGGAATCCAGTCACTAGATAATTGGAATTTTTCTTTATTTTCGTTATAGACCTGGCTAGTAACAGCCTAACCAGAGGGAAAATTTCTTTAATGGGATTTAATCGAGGAACCAGTGTTCTGAATCGGGATTGAAAAAGAATATACATCGAAAATGTATATACATAGGCCTCCCGAGCAAAAAATGAGCACCCGTTAAAAAGGTCCTATGAATTTGAAAATTGAGCAGAATTTGAGAGCAGAAATTTGAGCAGAATTTTACGCAGTACACGAAAAAGTTAGTAAAAATTGCGAAAAAAGATATACATTTAGCTTTTTTTTGAAAAGAAAACTTTGATCGCCCAAAACAGCGCCACCAAGTGGTCGCACGAAAAAATATTTTCAGCAAAAATTTTCACCGTCAAAAACTACACAATATCTGAAGTTTTCAGATTTATATGACCTTATTATCGGGTAGCTGATTTTTTGCTCGGGAGGCCTATATATACATGTATCGAAAATGATCCCTACTGCGCTTTTCTGTCCACGCCTACCTGTGACGCTTGGCCAGCCATTCAGAGCAGGGAAGGGCATCCGAGCTGATTTTCAAGATCGGATCGGGGATTTCGGACCTCAAAATTTTTCAAAATCGGATCGGACCCGAGTTTGTAAAAATGTGATCGGATCGGAAGCCTGATTTGAAAAGTCAATATCGGATCGGTGCTCGTCCCAGGTGGGGCCTACTCAGAGGGTCGATCGCTTTGTCAAGCCTGCTTACGATTTTTTAACAATTTTGCGGTACTATAAAATAAGCCGAAGACCCACAGAACAATCTAAATCCCATAAGATTGTTTTTCAAAATTTTATCTCTGAAGTTCTCTAAAATAAAAGAATGTTTTTTATCGTGCTTTGAATTTTATAAAAATAGTTTGCTGAGTAATTTTTTATCTGCTTTTGTCTGATTGGCTTGCTAATGCTACCTGCTTAAAAATCAAAAATATTAGCCAAAAATTGCGGTTAAAACTTAACGTGCCGGTGAAAATACGGTTGTGGTTAGTTTTTTTGTTTACAGTTTTATTTTTAAAACAAAATTTAAAAATTGGTCAGAGTGACATTTTCACTTGCATCATTCATTCTTTTGGTGCTTCTTGAACGGATAACTCGTTAGTCAGTGGAGACGATTCAGTTGCAGATATAGTAAAACTTCACTTATTTTTTACCACAACGCTTAATTTTGGAGCCTTTTTTCGTCATCCGAAAAAATAATAATAAATTAGCGTATGAACCTTATTTTTTGAAACTTACTGATATGGATTTAAATAAAAGCAACAAAAAAATTAACAGTACAGTAGTGAGCTTCGATGGCTTTAATTAATTGAACACCTTATATTTTTGTACTTATATTCTTAGCCTTGGAGTCTAAGAAACCCAATCTTTTTTGTATCTATCCGTTTCTCAACCATAGTGTCTCTCAGTAGTAAGAAGGTTGTCCACATCATTTGCATATTGGCTATTGAAAACGACTTATTCGATCGAAATACAAGATAGCTCGAAATGACCACAAATGTTTTTGAAAAATAAAAAAAATGGACAATTATTTTTAATTTTTTCTGAAACTCGTAGCAAATCTAACAGAAAAATTTTAAACAAAACTGTCCAATTCTGACCAAATTAAAAAAAATATAAGAATGCGGCGCAATCTTTTTAATGCGAAATCTTTCTGAGCTAGCTACACACTAAATCGGGTAAGTCGTTTCTAAAATTCAAAATGTTAATGGTATGGACCCTATTAACTCCTGACTCAGCCCACACCCCCTTAATTAAGAATTAAAAAAAAAATTATAATCTCAAAAAATTTCTAGTTCAATTTTCTATTAGTTCTGAGCTTTGTAGCATTTGCTAACATAAATCAGAAACTTTTTTTTCGACCTCTTAAGAGTTCTTAATAGGTCGAAGATTGAAAGTCCTCCAAATTTTGAGGTCTAAAATATGTTACCCATAATCTAATGAGTATTGTGTCAAAATTTAAAGAAAATCGCTATTATTCCGACTGAGTTACAGCGACCTGAAAAAAGCCTTGGTAGCTATACAGTATAGCCTATACTTACTCGGATATCGAAATGCAAACTTTGAAAAAAACTGAGAAATTTTTTTCTTCTTAAAGCGTTTTGTTTTGCTTGAGAGAAAATAACTCTTAGGGTTAATATAAAGAGATAATTGACAGTTTTCGAAGTGAAATTTAATTTATCATATTCAATGTCAAGAAAATTTATTTCAAATCAAGTTTTAGCAGTGTCATTTGTTTATGTGAATTGTCAAAATTTGTTAAGGGGGTAGTCGTCGCATTTTGAGGCAAAAAAGGGGTTTTCAATGGCCAATTATTGCAAAAATACAAACTGTTGGACAAAGTATTACCTATAACTAATGTATTGGAGCAAAAATCTTGCATCCTGTAAAAAGTCGAAAGTGACAGATGGCTCGTCCAATCAGAAACGTGCTTACAAAACTGTCGAAATTTTTTTTCAAAATGTATCTCCTCCCTGAGTTCTTAAGGTACAACAATGATTTATGACTTAAATTAACCGGACAGAACGTGAGTAGATAATCGAATTGAGTTTTTTTTTGAAAATTCTTGGATTTGGTCTCAGTATCACCAAAAAACAGTATTTTGACTCTTTTTTAGGAGTCTCAATCAAAATGTATCTCCTCCCTGGATTTGAAAGTAACACATGCAAAACCTACATGAATGTTGAGTTGAAGAGTCCGTGCATTTTATCAAGTTGAGTTTTGTCTAAATTTCCGACTCGTTTTTCTGTAAATCGTGTTTTAAATTTCCAAAAATCAAGAAATTTCAACTTTTTTCATACGAAATATTTTTGAACTCATCAAAAAGTGCTTTCCTAGCCATGTATCATAATAAAAAGTGTGCCAAAATGCTTGTAATTTTCCATATTTTCATAAAAAAGGCATAAAAATCAAATTGGGAAAATTTATTTCTAGAGCCTCATTTTGCGACGACCACCCCTTCAGAGCAACTACGAAAAAAAGAGATGAATCTAAATTTTGTGTTCAAAAATATCTAAGACCTATTTTTTTCCGGTCGTCGTGTCAGATTAATCATTTTAATTTTCGAAATTGGTCCGACTGACAAATTGATTCGGCGAAGATTTCGTCAAAATTCGGTATTTTCACATAAATCGGCAAGATCAAGCCATTTTGATATAGACTTTGATCTCCGGCAATAGTTTCAATAGATAAATATGTTAAGATTTGAAAGTTCAAGCATTAATTTGAATTATTTTTACCTGAATAAAGATACGTAATCATTCCAAGAAATAAGAAATTGATATCTCCTGCATATTTTGAAGAAAGATCCCAGACAAGATCATCATTATACCAGCCCAGTACTTTTGTCAGGGTCAGCAAAAATATAGTTTTAACTCAAAATTATAATTATGCATTTCGAGACAACGTTCGAATTCAAATAATTTGCAAAGTTAATTAAACTGTAAAAAGGATTTTTGCTGACCCTAGCTAGACAAGCAAACAGAGCGTAGATTGGACATTCGTAACCTCTATGAAAAAAAGCGTAAACCTAAAGTAAAAATTTAAAAGCCGGCAAAATAAAGTATTATTAAATTGCAGAACGTTAATAACTTTACGTTATTTTCCGATCAGGATTTTTACTCTAGGAATAACAAGAATTATGTTGGAACGGTTTTAATGTTAATTTAATGAGAATTTGTGAAGTAAATTTGGCCAATTTGAAAAAAAAATTTATGCGTGGAATGCCCTTGACAGCTAGATTGGGGTGAAAATTTCAATATATTGACAGAAAAATAAATTAAAATGGTGGCACGGCAAGCAGTTTGAATCTTTAACCCCTAGACTCATTTGAGTATTGATATCCCCCAGAGGCATGAGAGATTTGAAGTCATCTTATGGGAAAAGTTTAAGTGGGATTAATTGTTGTGAAATCATTGAGATAAAGGATAGACTCAAATTTTCTATTAATTATATTAAGACAACTAAAATGTTAATCACTTCATTTCCGCTGTGAAAAAGTGAAGTTAACTTAAACTGTTTTCCACAGGAAACCAAACGATTTTAATAATAATCTGCTAGTAAAATAAAATTAAGCGGAACCTTATGTTCCTTAACCTGGTCTCTGATTCAAAATACCTTATCGGGTTCGTCTATGAACCGATAATTCTCATCTCTGAAATGATGAAATTAGTGGTAAACACTATGTCTGGCGCCTTATATTTCCGCCCCGCTCATTCATGAGCAATTTTTCTGTTTTCAAAAAAAAGAAAAAATAAAAAAAATTTTACATTTAGTAAAAACATTATTATTTTTTAAAGATGGTCAAGACGAATTCTTAAAAACTGAGTATTTAAGAACTTCTTCTTGAAAAATAATTGTGAGATAAAGCTGATAAAGAAAATTTCAGAGAAAGCCAAAAAAAAGTAGGGTAAAATATATTTCGAACGACTCATCCAAACAAAAATCTATCATTTTTAGAAATTAATTGCTAACTCTAGTTGGGCGATTTGAACCTTGAACTTCAATTTCGATTATTTTGTCCTTCACGGTCTTTTCAAAAAAATGAAAGCCACTTTTATGGCTTTATGAGTCTAGGGGTTAATTAGATTCTTGTATAAAAATATTTGAAAAAGTTGAGATTTTTCCAGAAACCATAGTCTATGGACCAAAAATCAAGACAGTCTACATATTATATCCCTTCAAGAATCGCCAAGTAAGTAAAAGTAGATAGCGTACTCCGGTTGTACTTTTCTTCACATCGAATAGAGAAAGAAGAGAAACAGCCATTTTCCCTATGTCATGTTGAACACAGTAAACCCCGAGTACATATATCCCTTTATGACCTTTGAGTGGCTAGAAGGGGTCTTAGGAGTGTTAGGATTGGCTCCCTCAACCCACATCTATTAGATTAATCAAAAGGTCATGAAGGGATATATAGATCATCAACTATTAGCGGACACATCCAGCTGATTTTAATGATGCGAAATGCGAAAATATGATTTGCTTCAACTTTCTGAGATATAATTAATTTTATGAAAAAAAAGGTCAAGTTGAAGACATTCTAAAAACGATAAAAAATTTCCTGACAAGGTGTGAAATTCAAAAACATACCGGCTGTTTATTTCAAATTGTTGATATGGTCAGAAAACAAGATTGAAATGAACTACGAAAATTTTCTACCAAAATGTGTAGATAATTAAGTCATTTTATGTGAGAAAAACATACCCAAAATAAAATTATTAATGACGTAAAAGACATATTGGGTGTTAACTCCCAACCATCAGATTTTGCCATCACTCCAAATCGATGAATAAAAATGGAAATAACAGCCAGCGGGATAAGTTTCAACGCAATATAAATTCCATAAGACGGTGTTCCTTCGATTATAAAATCGCCATTTTCCTATTGTAAATATTAAAAAAAACTGGAAGTATGGAATTAAATATGTAAAAGAACGTTAATTATAATTTTTAATACTGAATCAGACTGCCTGATTCAGGCATCTTCATTTAAATAACATTATATCATAAAAGGTCTTACTTTGATGTTAATAGCAGCAATAAACGTGAGAATGGAGATAATTTTAATAAACTTAATTTGCATTCAATATGAATAATTATTATTTATAATTTATTTACAGCTAAATAAGAACTCTACGCTGTTTGAAGCGTAGGTTGTGAAATAGATTGTCAGAATTTGTTTCTCGTTTACTGAGGAAACTAAAAGTTATTACAAGCAGCTATAAATTTAGACATTTTTTATAAAAAAAAAATATTTTCTGATAATTATTTTTCATACAGCCAAGCTAAATACATTTGCTCTCATTCGCCTACACATATCTCATAGTGAATATGAATCTACGTAACACCCGGGTGCACCCTAACTCGGCTGTAAATGATTATTCGAACCCGTGCACTCAGCATTTCATAACAACCCTGAACAGAAAAAAAATCACATTACATGCCATGACGTTTAAATAACAAGTTAAAATTGGTTTATTAGTTAAAATTCATTTTAGTAGCTGACATAGCTTGAAGTATGTGAAAATATATTTTGAAGCGAAATTTTTGATTGGACAATTAAATATTTTCGTTGCTTTTGGAAACAAATTATATCATAATCCTAAAATTATTTTTTAAGTTTTAAAAAAAAATTTAAGCTCAAAAAACTCATTTTTTCTTTCACTTTCACTATTCTGACTTAAAGGCCTCGGTGCTATTTGACAGATTTGCACCTTTTCATTTTTTGTTCTCTTGATGAGGAAATTTTTTCCACTTCAATATTTTCGGATACAAACTTTTTCTAACAAATGTTGCCACTTTTGAACTTACTTCGTATAGTCCGTTTTTTTCAGATCGATTATTTTAACGTTATTGCTATTTCAGGTGCTATTCCAGGTGTCTAAATTGAAGTAAAATTTATCTTTTATTAATTAGGAACCGTTAACATCGACCTGTCCACCGTTGAAAATTTTTTTTTTTATACGATTTCTACGTCAAAATCGAAAATTTAAAATTTTGAAAAAATGCGAAAAAACCGAAATTTTGGCAAAAAAAAAAAAAATTTTGCATGAGTTGAATGAAATAAATTTGCAACGGTGGATGGGTTGACTTACCAATTTTGCAAATTTCAGTGAAATATTTTTTTTAATTTTGGATTAAAGAGGGCTTAAAAGGATTTCTCCCAAACCGTAGTTTCGTTCAAAAAATTATGATTCAGAAGATGAACAAGTGAGAAGAAACAAAACAAGGACATATTTGAAAAAAATAAAATGTGGCATTCTTCATAATTTCAGCCGGTGATTCCAGAAAAATAAGTTCGAAAATTTTAGAACAAGAAATGAGGAAAATTTTTAAAATATTTTCAATTATTTTTCAAAAACCACAAAACCATGTCATATGATTTTTTCAATAGCATATGAAGATATGTGGTCACCTACGCGAGAAGTTAAAGTGGCATTTTTGAAGATTGTTTTTCGGTGATTTGAAACAAATATCGAAAACAAAATTGGACAAAAAATATAAATTGAGATGAATATATAAACCGAATAAGAGGGTAGCAGCGATGTGGCAGACTGGCGTCAATTAAACTTACGAAAATAATTAGTTGGTTTATATTTTTGTGCTTGTTATCGTCGTTGTTTATCGTAGCTGAACCATAATAAATGTGTATCAGCTCAGGAAAATCATTTTTTATCTATTTTAAGAAAGATTTGAGTTCGAACTTTCATTTTTAAATTCGTAAAATTTTCAAAAAACATTCAAAATATTATTAAAATTTCACGCATTTTTCACCCAAAATTTTTTTTGTTTTTTTTTCTAAAATCTGTGAATAACAATGAAAAAATAGCCACTTTAACTTTTTCCATGCATGTTTACATATTTTCTGAATGCTGTTTAAAAAATCATAACATGTTCATTTGTCATTTTTTGTCGACTTTTTTTAGAAATATTATGAAACTTTTTAGCAAATCAAGTCCAAAATTTTTTATTAATGCTTTTTTAAATTTTCGTTGAAAAATCATGCCGAATCAGTTGTGTAATTGTCTGGTATCTATTTGATTTCCGTATTTCAACCGATGGAAGGGTCAATCGAATATCTTTTCTGAACTACTGATAAAATTTACAACACTTGCTTGTGACACCGGTTTGTGCCATTTGGCACGCAATTTATGAAAAATTTATTTTTTCAAAAAATCTTTATAAAATTGCGGGTGTAATAGGCTACTTAACTTTTAAAAATCAGGACATTTTTTTATATTTAAACTCAATTGAAGATCAATTTTTTTTCCTAAAAAGCTGTTTTTCTCTATTTTTCATGGNCCTTAAAAAGTGTTTCATCAAGAGCCCATATCCGTATCAGATAAATCTGTCAAATAGCACCGAGGTCCTTAATCAAATGGCTCTAATTTAGGAAGCATAAAAGTCAGTAAAACATTTATAATACCAAAGTATGGAGATTTGTTAAAACCATAAGCATTATAAATAAAATTTAAATTCGTGTGTATTTCACTTTGAAAACGGGCGCGATATATGACCAAATGTGCCAATCGGCACATTTTGAGTACACGGGTTAAGGAAGTGGCCGTCAATATTTCACTGATTTTGAAGTCTCTACGTGTATATAGTCAAGGCCAATCAGAGTTCCACATAATACAACCTTCGATCAGATAATATATTTTTAACAGGTTGTTGGTGTAAAATTTCTCTAAAGTTTCTGAAAACAACTGTAGACAATGTCTACTAGACATGTGAAAATGCTCTTTTTTGAACACATTCCTGAGCAGCCCATTCTATATGATATTTTGATGTATGAGGTAAAGGGATGATTGCCAAATGAATACAATTGATAGTTATCAGCATTGCTCCATATGTCGATACGTTGCGTTCAAACTTGAATGCGGATTTTAATTCATAAATATTTGATTTTAAATGAAAAATTATATGTTTTTTACTCTGGGAGAAATAAAATGTTATTCGAAAAAAATTTTAGCACTGAAGATTCAGTATGTGATTTTTCTGCTCGCAAACAGCAAGGGAAGAGCGAGAGTCATTGTATTGGTAGTACCAATTTGGTACACAATGAGGGCCTAAAAATGAATTCACCAATAATTTTTCCGTTCGCTCAATTTCTCTCGAAGGAGTTGTAATACCAAATTTAACAATTATAAATTGATAATAAAGGATTTAAACGTCTTCTAAACGTTCACTTTGTTCAAAATATAATTAAGATTTTCAGAGAACTAAAAAAAAATCAATAAAAACAATCGATTTAAAGTAAAGTTATAAATTACTTGAGATATTAAATATGTTGACAGATTAGGGAACTAGCAGACTCTACTTATTATTTTTTTTTTTAAATTCATAAAATATTGAAAAGCCTAAGTATAGATCGTAATTAACTATTCACAAAACGTTGAAGTGATTATATTTTTAAGGAAAAGGCGCTTCAATATTTATGAATTTTTCAAAAAAAATGAATAAAAGTTTTTGGGTTTTATCGAAACTTTTTTAACCAAGTTTTCTCCAAAAATAATATATTTTCGACTTATTATTCATTTTATCTATCTTATTTTGTTTTGCAAATTATTCACCTAAAAAAATTCAAATTTAATTTTCATCACGGTTTAACCCTTGTACTCACAAGGGTTAACGGCCTTAAATAACTGGAAATTTGAATTTTGCCGTTCCTGGAATCGTAGAATTGTTTTAAAATCATTTTTAAATCTCCTTGGTCGTTTGAGTCATAAACACTATTAAAATTTCTTTATTTGTAAATTGTTCGACAAAATCAAATTTTCTGATTTGAAAAATACCCCGAAAATTTTCTAAATTTTTTTTTCGGATTTTTTGTTGTTCAAATTGTTCACAAGATAATCGACTTTGTTAAGCTCAGTTAATTATTTATTATACAGTAGTGTTTTTTATTCTGGATCAAAAGATAAGATGAAGACCCTGCAACCTTCTAATGAAGAATTTGTAAAAATGATTTGAATCTTGAAGTTTTGAGTAGTCCGTAAGATTTAGGTCATTTGAACGTATTAAAAATTAATCAGTCTCAAAAATGCTGATCTAAACAACTCGTTCAAACGAGAGATAATGAAAAAATGAACAATATTTGATTTACGCTGCACCAGCCCAATTTTTAGTTTTCATTTTTGAGAAAAAAATGAAGAATTCGTGGTAAAAAACAGCAAAACGAAAGTTAAATTATAGAAAAATAATCATTTTAAAGTTCAAGTATTTCGTTCTATGACAAAACAATTGTTTAATTGCAGAGATTGAGTAGGTGTAATTCTTATTTTTGTTGGTTAGAGACGACGTTTTTTACATTTTGCTATTTCTGCTTCAAGTGTAGTAAAATTTTCACAAAATCGTCTTGAAAATTGTTCAGAGAGTCAGACAACACAATGACCGGGCAAAGTTCAAAGACAATCTCAACTTCATCGTAGAGACTTGAAAGTACCTTTAAAAGAATTGGAAGCTTCAATTTTTTAATAAAACTATTAGCAACTATGGGTCAATTATGTACTGAATGGTCGCTAAAGAGCAAAACCTTTGCTAGAACTGGCTTCAGCACCCTCTGTGAAATCTGAAAATGCTGACCAGTTTTTGCTCTCTAGTGACCTTTCAGTACATAATTGACCCATAGTTACTGATACTTTCATAAGAAAGTCGACTCTTCCCATTTTTTAAAGGTACTTTCAAGTCTCTACGATGAACTTGATATTGACTTTGAACTTTGACCGGTCATTGTGGTTGACCGGGTGGTCGGTTTGCTCTAAATTTTATTAAATAATATCATATTAAGGTTTCTTGATTGCAACTTCTTGCATTATGTACACGACTTTATTAGAGATAAATAACCTCAGACAGTAATTTGTAATTTTAAATTATTTAAGAGGTGGCTGTCGTAATGGTGTCTTAATGGAAAAAACAAGCTTTCTTTTCAATAATTCAAACAAGCGTCAATCATCTTTTTAGGAAATTGACAGCCTCAGATTGTAGGGTCTCTAAAATGAAACTTCAAAATTTTTGGAATAGCTTGTTTGATCATACCTTAATTACAATCAGAGAAATTTACAATTTAGTCGCGCTCAAAGTAAACGGCTCAGGAAAAAAGTATTTTTCTATTGACGAGCATCATTATCTCCGATGATATACAATATTCAAACATGATATTTGAAATATCTTTTTCTCAACCAAAGTGCCTCTCAGTCGTAAAAAGGGTGCCCAGACTGTTTCAATTTCAACTTTTGGAACAACTAATTTGATTGTGTACTCGAATAGATCATTTAAAAAGCTGAGGATGGCCACAAATATTAATGAAAAAATTTAACAAAAAAGTGGATCATTTTTTTTTCTTTAAAACATTTAAGATTTATTATAATTTTTTGAAAAAATGGTCCGATTCAAATTGAATATTTATTATTTATATGCTATTGAAAATAGTTTTTTACAACAAGTTGTGTAAAATTATTTTTAATAGCAAATAAATAATATATATTTGTGCCTCGAAAAACCCAATAAAATTAAATATTGTTTGATTTTTAAACATTTGCGATTTTTGAAAAAATGAACAAAAGGTCCGATTCAAATTTATTATTTTTTGATAACTAAAAATTTGAAATTTATTATAATTTTTGAAGAAAACATGGAAAAAATGGTCCGATTCAAATTAATTATATTTTTATTTTTTAGCATTTGAGATTTATTATAATTTTAACAAAAAAATGGTCCGATACAAATTTTTTTTTGATATTTCTGAATATATTTAGTCATTTTTAGCTATCTTAGAACTAAATCGGATAAGTCGTCTCGAAAAGCAGAAATGTAAACGGTGTTGACACCCTTTGTACTACTAAAAAGCAATTTAGTTGAGAAAGGATATTGACAACTTTCTGTCATTTATAAAAAAGGCAAAAACTTTCTGTATTTTAGAATTTAAGTATAATGTTCTAATTTAAACGTTAGTAATCGATTGAATTGAAACACTATTCGATACTATTCAAATTTCTTTCAAAGCAAACGAGGAGTTAATCGAAATCATCCAATTTTATCAAATAATTACATTTTAAGGTGAAAAATATCAAAATAATACTTTATTTTAGAAATGACCGACTAAATATATGGATGTTTGACGTTATTAATACGTATGAGAGACAATGGTGGATATAATGGTGATCCTAGCCATCGTTTTTGGAAGCTTGTTCGGAATTTCATCATTTTTATTTAGGGTTAATTTAGAGAACAAACCGATATCACCTTAGGTAATAAATTATTATAATATATTAACTTCAACCATTATATTAGGTTGTTACGCGTTGTGACAAAGACAGAGACCAGACGGAGTATATGAAAACCGAGGTGGCCATTTCGCTTTATTTTTTACAAAAAATCCGAAAAAAATTTCAAAATGTTTTTTCAAAAATTAAAGAATGTTTTCAACTTGTTATGCTCTGCCGCCAGTCTAAAACTAGTCAAAATGATCTGGAATTCAGCACACAGATTAAATGAGCACACTGCTATAATGCATAACCAAAAAGACTTTTTTTGTCGTCAACTTCCGGTTTTTATATCTGGTTTCATTGTGTCCAGTTCCTATTTTGGCCATTTTAGACACTAGGAAGTTGAAATTTTGTCATTAACTAATTTTTTGCTCCAAATTAACTAAGGAACACGATAGGCCTACTCAAATAACTAGTTTTCAACTTCATCTCGGCTAAAATCCGACGCGTAACACCCTACATTATATAATGAAAATTTTTTGGTCGAGTTGGAAGTTTGTACTACATTTGTATAACAACTAACCGATTTCAATAAAAATGTTAAGGAATAATCGCAATATTGAATGCATTTGCCTATGCACTTTTTATAGCAAAAGATAGGAATTTCTAAAAAATCGACTTTATTTTTGACGACTAAAAATAAATTCACCCTCTTTCGCACATATCTATCATGGTACTTGCTGGCCTTTTTAAGCCATTTATAAGCCCAAAATTTTTATATATTCGGCCTTTGAAAACAACTCAGAAATATTTAGAGAAAATTTAATTAAATAAAATGGTCCGAATCAAACCATTGTCCCAATTTTTTAACAAAAACTCATAATTAAACAATGTCAGTAATCTCATAAAAAAATCGAAAAATGGTCCGATTCGGACCAATAATTTTTTATTTTATGATTTACTCGATATTTTTGCTCAGTTTGAGCTATCTTAGTTGTTTTCAAAATCCGAATAGATATAGAAGCTTTGAAGTGAGGAATTAGGCAAGAAAGCTTTGAAAATAAGATTTACGCAAAATGACTTGCCAGGCCTTGCCAGGCCTTAAAACATTAAAAATGATCTAGACTATGTCACATAGACTATGTGACAAAGTGCATTTCACACTCATCATAAATTTTTCGGAATTTTATTTTTTTGTGATCAATAAATTAACCCTTAGTTTGGTATATTTGCACAGTCTTTACCTTAAAGATTGTAAGTCACGAACTGCTTTAATAAATTCAACGTCAGGTGGACTATCTCCGTCGGTAGGATATTCGATGAAAAAACGCGAAGACAAAACTTTAATAACAGTCGCTAAAACCGTTAAGCCAAAAAAGTCTCAAAAATATGGCCTTCAACGGGGCTTGAGAAGAGATTATCCACATGTTATCTGATGATAAAAGTATTTTTTCAAATAAACTGTAATCAAAATATCCCACTCATATCATACAACTAGTCTGCTTAAAATATTATTCAAGTTAAGGGGGGCAGTGTCCCCTAAAAAAGTTGGCGCATAATTTGATGTGAGACCAAACCTGGCGCAAAAAATGTTTGGTGGTGGTGTTGCGGTCATCCGATAATAGGTTATCCCGCTAGAGGTCGTCAAAGTGGTAAATTTGAGTGATTTTGATTTTTTCAAGGATATTACAGTTTATTTTAGATTTCAGTTATTTAAAATAAAACTTGAGTTTCAAACGATTATCTTGGATTAAATCTGGCAAATTTGTTAACTCATAAAATACAGTGGACTACTTCAAATACAGTGAAAAATCACAAATAACATGCAATGGCTTTAAAAATACCACCGAAACATTCGGCGTAGTCGACTTTCCGATGGCGGCATTATAAATCATAGTCTATGATCATTTATGTTTATTAGAGGCAAAATATTTTTTTACACGTGAGTGCCTTTGACGACCTCTAGCAGGAGAACCTGTTATCGGATGACCGCAAGACCACCACCAATCATTTTGAACTAGTTAATTGAATTTTTTGCCATCTTTTAAAGGGTACACTGCCCTCTTATAAATAAATATAGAACAAAATGTAAAAAATATCACTTTGTTACTTTGTGACGCATAAAATTAATTTAATATTGGTCCAATTTTACACGTAACTCCAACGATCAGAAATTTGATTAATGTGCGCCACGGAGTAATTTAACTTACAAACTTTGTACACTTACCAAATAAAATATAATATCACTGTTTATTTCAAAACTTTCAGAAGTATAATCAGCTCTAAAATAAAATATCGAAAATTCGCTTGTCTTTTGATTAGAGGTATTATTTCTGGAATTATGAGTCATCTTGAGACAAAGAGGACAAAAGTTGACAAATGAGCGCACTTGATAAGCGTAGATATTTCTGATTATGAAATAAAATCTTTAAAACAAAAAAAAAATAAGTGAAAAACGCGCCAAAAAATAAGATTTGATTTCTTATGGCCGGTTATGGTGCGAAATACCAAAGAAAGTTAACGAAAATCAAATTTAGTCAAAAAGCATGATGTTTTAACTCCATCAAAAATCTAGAAAAAATCAGACCTGGTCATCGGCTGGTGAGATAACTTTAGTAAAAAAGACTTATTTTTTTTGGAAGTCAGTTCACCGAAACTGCATTATAGTACTTTTTCATACAACTTATACATTCACTGAGTGAATTTTACTCTCTTTAAAACGCACCAGTGCACATTATCATGTTCAAAAAGTTAAATTAAAATCCTCGTCATTATATTTATAAGAGCAATTGTCTTCAGAATCGGAACCAATAAAACAATATATTTTACACCAAAGAAAGAGCTCTGTTCCAAACTATTCTCATACGAACTTTTATTAGCAACCCAAGAATAAATCCCCCAAATATGATAAGCAAAAAGCAAAAAATTACTTATTTTCACCATAGATTTATTATACCATTTATACTGATGCTTAAAATCATCATCTGTTGAAGCCCAAGCATTCGCAGTTTGTATTTTGGTCATTTTGAAAGTAAAGTTTCTCTCTCTCAAATAAAGTTTTTAGTTCAAATTATTTGACGCAGATTTGTGTTTAATTACTCATCTTAGACTTTATGATCATTTGTAAACGAATAAATGATCAATATTTGATTAAAAAAATCTTTTAAAGTTTTGAGAAATGTACTACATATTATATGATATCGAAGATATCTCTTTAAAGACCTCAGTGCTATTTCACAGATCCAGATATGGACGCTCGATAAAACACTTTTTACCGGTTGCATATATTTTCTTCACTATGCCATCAAAGTTATGTTTTACAATCTAGGCAACTTTTGTTACTCAAGAATTTTCGCATTATTGTGTTTTTACGAAATTTTGAGTTCAAATTTACCTTTTGAATTCTTCAAATTTTGAGATATTTTTGGAAAAAGTTACGAAAATTCTGAAAAATTTTCCTTATTTTTTGGTAAATTTTTATTTTATTTATTTGATTCGAATCAACAAAAAAAAACTCCACAAAATGGCCACTTTAACTTTTCCAGTAGGTGACCACATATTCTTTATATGCTCTTTGAAAAATCATACGACATTTTTTGGGATTTTTGATCTAAACTATTTGAAAATATTTTGAAAATGTTTCTCATTTCTTGTTCAAATTAAAATAAATTTTATTTCACCGAAACTTGCGAATTGAAAAGCCAACCCATTCACTACTTAAAATTATTTAATTAAACTCATTAAAGAAAATATTTTTTCGATGTGCTAAATTTCGTTTTTTTCGTCTTTTTTCAAAATTTAAATTTTCGATTGACGAAGAAATAGTATTAAAAAAATTTAACCTTTTTTACGACTACTTATTAATAAAAATATATTTTATATTAATTTAGATACCTTCGATAGCAAACGCGCGTTTTTGAGTGTTTTTTCAACGCAATTTATTAAGTAAAATAATCGATCTGAAAAAATTATTATATGGATCGAGGGCCCTCAACCAACAGATCGTAACTATACACAAAATGCAGAATCGAAGCATTTTATTAATTGATCAGCCCAAATCTGACCAATAAATGGGCGTATTCAGAATACGGTATTCTGTAATCAAGCGTGATTGCGCTTAATCTATATGAACGATATTAGGCAATGCAAATCTAGGGTTTCATGCTCGAAATAAATTTTGGCAACATTTTTACTTGCTAACATGTGAAAAAAAATGCCAATTGTAACAGAAAGTTAACGGAGGTGATTTCGAGTCAAATATACGTATGTTAAATACATACGGTACATATGTATGTATATATGTATGTATATATGTATATATATGTATGTATATATATATGTATGTAGTTAACGCGTAATTATTCGTTCGAGTTTTTTTTTCTAAAAATTTCTTTGAAAAATGCTTATTATTTCATTTCATTACATCATTTAAAGGGGGGGGGGTCAACCCTTTGACACCTTAATATTCACATTTTCAAATGTTTCTTATGGAGACTTGATTTTGTGTTGGTTTGATGCAATTTTCTTGCATACAAAGCAAAATTTGAAAAATCTGGTTCAATAGTTCAACGACGTTGTCTGGCGGCAAAAACTAGATAGGAAATTCCTATTAGGAATCATGCCAATCGCATGTCGAATGCACCAGTGGACCTATTTTTAATAATTTTTGTGACTTTTTTAAATCGGTCCTTATATGCGTAGGTTTAGATAAGGGGACTCGAAAATATCTTAGAACTGGCGTTTAAGAATAGAGGTATCGATATAGTTAGTTTGTATTATAAGTGGACATCTGATCGATACATAAAATACATTTAAAAATGTCAGGTATACAGGGTTGACCACCCCCTAAAAGTCCCCCTAAGTCACCCCCTAAGTCATGATTTTCGGGGCTACCCAATTGCCATGTTTATTTTTTGAGTCGACAGCATTTTACACTACGCGCGGCAAAACGCTTTTGAAAGCGCCGCGACCATTGTGAACAAACAAATTATTGCTACAAAACAAATCAAACATATTATTTTTACCTCACTCAAATTGCGTAGGTTGATGAGAATTGATACTTATTTTTAAAGGATAAATACTTTTTTACATTTTATTCGATAAAACTTGAAGATAAAATTATTCAAAATGAATAAAGTAAAGATTTAATGAGTTTTAAAGATTGAAAGTGAAATTTGCCAATTCTTCTTCTGTAGTGATGACTGGCGAAATATTTGAAGTTTTTTGTCTCAAAAAAAAACCCGGCAATTGGGTCTACCCCTAATACCCGAAATTAGGTTGCCGAATGGTCCCTATTAATTTATTAATTTCGTATTTTTTATAACAAATAGCGGTGTGCAGAGAAGTGTTATGCGGCCAGGTTGAACTCAATGAAACTGCTAAAAATCGGAATCGCATTCGGAATCATACTCAGAGTCGGTCCAATATTCGCAATCGCAATCTGAATCGTCACATGTATCACTTATCTGAGATAGAGTGAAAAATTGAAATATTATTTGAAAAATTTTATAGAAATTTTAGTCAAAACTAAAAAGAACAAAATTGATGAAAATCAGGTTGAAATTCTCCATATTAAATTTCAAACCATATTAAAGATTCTATAATAAAAACTCGATGAGCTTCGTATATCTTTTTCCCACCGGAACTCGATCTCAAAAACGTTTACTATCTCTATAGCGCGTGTTCAAATCCCACTGATGTTGTCTAAGTTATTGTCTCGAGTATGATTATAGGCAAGGGTCTTGATAATGGGACCGCTACATTTTATCGGTGTGTAATCACTCAAGCGATTACTAAGACGATCACTTAGACAACATCAGTGGGATTAGAACGCGCGCTATAGAGATAGTAAACGTTATTGAGACGGAGTTCCGTTGGGAAAAGGATATTCCGAAAGTTACTTCTATACCTTTTTTACTAAAATCTTCAATCAAAACCTCGAAAGCACGACTTCAGACCACTTCAAAAAGTCTGAAAAACTCTCAAATAGCGCTCTAGAATACTTTTTTTTAGAAACAAAAAACGAGAAGCACGTATTTACCGCGGTTAACCAGATGGTTGGTGGCAGTTGTTCTTTGTTGAAAAAAATTGTGGTATTATATATCTTTATGTACGGTTAAATGTGATAAAGTTAAAATGTCAACAGCTGAAATTGACATCATGATTATTTACAATAAAGAGTTTTTTCTCAAATTCTGAAATTGTTTTACATTTTTACATTACAAATCTAACCCATAAATGAACCTCCTGAGTTTCAAGTTGCGTCGAGACCAAAAGTGATTCGTTGAACTTAATCCGATAGCCGCCTTAGAGCCAGAGGCATTTTTACCGAATAATTTTTGGTTTCGATGCCACTTGAAACTCAAACGGTACCCATTCCGTGCACTTTCAGCAAAATGAGCACTTATAAGTTTCAAGTTAAAACTAAATCTAAAATTAAGATGAAAAAATTCTAAATTTTTGCATGGCAGATCTTCCGTCAAAAGTTTTATCATGTAATTCAGATTGTGGAGAAAATATTTGATATATGGATTACCGGACCTCAGAGTACAAATCCTAAATATTTGAATGATACAAACAGCAAGATATTAGCACCAATCAAAACGTTAATGCGGAATAGGCCAATTTCATTGGTCAGGTTGAGAAGGTCAACCAATCAAATGCTCAGATTTCGCATTTTTCAAATATTTAGTATTTGTACTCTGAGGTCCGGTAATCCATATCCCTTTATTGCCTCTCCCAAAGATTTGGTCCCTCAAAAACACGGAGGGGGTGGGAAAACAACGCGTTTTCAAAAACGAACTTCGCCGATTAGGTTCTTAGATAGCTCAAAATGTGCACAAATAGTTAGTGTTAGTAAAAAAATAAAATTGGTCCGAATCAGACCGTTGTTTCTATTTTTTCTCAGGCCTTTGTTTCTATTTTTCATCAAAAACTAATAATTAAACAATTTCAGTAATCTTAGAAAAAAATTATAAAAATTGGTCTTATTAGAAACAATTTCTAATGTTTATATTAATTAGATAATTGTGCTCAGTTTGAGCTATTTAAAATCTAAATCGGATGACTCGTTTTCAAATGACGCGTCGTTTTCTCACCCCCCGTGTTTTTGAGGGACCAAATCTCTGGGAGAGGGCAATAAAGGGATATCAGTCATTCGAAGGAAACTTTATAAAATTTAGTCCTGTGATCAAAATTTTTAAGAATATCAGGCAGCCTAATCTAGTCTAAAAGAGCCCTTCCAAGTTTGGGACCTCTGATAGCAAGGTTTAAAAATATCATATAAATTTCAATTTTTCACAAATTTTGTAAGGCGCTCGTTTTGTCGATTTTTTCTCCTTTTCGGTTGAACTATCAGTACTGGTTTTCTTTCCCATTTTATTCGTCAATTATTTTTATGAGAAATAAAGAGAGAATATTTTTATTTTATACCTTGAATATCAATCAAGCTTGAAAGTTAAATATTGTGTATATTGTTTTTCTTGGGGGTTCTGGTTCGGTGGAACAAAATATAATTTATCTATTGGAAATAATAAAAGTCTTCGAATAGCTAATAAGGGGGTGACATAAGCTCGGAAAATTGAAACTATTTTAAAATTTGGCAGGGTTTAAATTTCTACATGTAGATAAACTCAGTACTACTGTATCTTACTCAACAAATTTTATCCAACCAAATTTTATATCCCTTTATGACCTTGTGATTAATCTAATAGATGTGGGCTGAAAATAAGAGAAAGCGGACTCATGAGTGGCTAGAAGGGGTCTTAGGAGTGTTAGGATTGGCTCCCTCAACCCACATCTATTAGATTAATCAAAAGGTCATAAAGGGATATAGAATTCCCTATAGAAAAAAATGTTGGAGATGAATGCTTAGGGTGGCACGATTGAAGCATTTTTGTGTTATCACCTTCAAAAGAGAAATCTGAAAAAGTTGGTATTATTCAATTTAGACATAAAAAAATTTGAAAATATTTTGAAAAGTTTTTCGTTCTTCCACCTGATTGGCTGAAATCAAAGTTGTAATTTGATCGATTCTGACAACAAAAACGGTTACTGTAGTGAATTTACGATTACGGTTCATAATTTGGAGTTCTTCAATCAGAAAGCTTCACATTGAAAGTAATCTAGAGTACATCGACACGTCCGCGTCGAGAAGTTGCTGTGAAAATATCAAATAGGTTTTTTTAAATAAATAAAAAATTAAATTTTTCTCTGCCCTCACAAAATTAATTAACTCTAGATTTTCGATCTTTGAAGTCTTGAAACGCTCAAACATTAGTTCACTCAAAAACTTGATAATGCATCCTGCGAAACATTATTGAGAATAAATTGTTTTTAAAATAATTATCAGAATAATAAAAAAAAATCACGAAGTATCACGAAAACCATAATTATTAGTTCAAACTTATAAAATGTACCAGAAGTACTGAAACTTTTGATAGAAATCATCAATTGGTCTGTAACTTAACTCGTAGACTTTAGACATGAATCTGTACCCAGACTCGATTTATGCCGACGCGTCGCCATACTTATAAATCGAGCCATATTAGCAAAGTTTCATTATCAACATACATTTTTCAATAGCTAAAAATAATATTCAGCCAATTCAGCCAATTGAAAATTTTTTTTTAAACGAATTTAAAGTCATTTAATGAGGATAAGAAAACAAAAAGTATCGAAAATTACCTGCAGTTACACACAAAAGTGCAATAATAAGATAAAAGTAAACCTTAATTTATATTTGCAATTACCTCATATAAAATTTCAAATGATTTTCTATCGCTCTGTTTAAAAATAATTATATGTTTTATACAAAATTCTCTAGTAAAATGACTCTTTAATTTTTGAGGAAAACTTATTTCTCGTGATAATAAAGATTTGCTCTCACCTTCTCTCTCGCCTACGCATTCTTATGTAATCAGCATTTCGAAAGTTATTTGATCACTATTTGTTTACTTTAACCAAAACCTTATTTCCTAATTTGAAGGCCACGTGATCGTTTTTGGACTTTGGTGTAATTGAAAAAAGTCCTAAAAACTTCTAAAGAACCTTTTCACTTTTTTCAAAAAGTGATTTAAGGGGGTTCTATAGGTCGAATGGACTTTTTGAATTGCTTATTTCTCTCGGCATAGACATAGGAACTGGATAAAACATTCTGATAAGTTAGTTCGTAATCTCTGGAAGACGTTTTAAACTATATTTTTAAGATAGCATGTTGAACCAACCGGTAAATGAGGTTAACCAGGAGCAAAAAAAATCTTGAAAAAGCCGTATTTTTTTTCGTCCTATTTAGGAAATGTTTCAAAATTTGAAATTATCTGCGAAATNCATCAAAGGAAGCGAGATAAGCTACTATTACATTAATGGGCCGTAAACCTAAAAAACTTGACCGGGCACGGCGCAAATAAGACGAACACAAATAGTACAGCAGCGGTCGCGCGACGATAATCAGCGACGGGCACTGGTACGAGGCGACGCACTGAGACGAGCATGCGTGTGTGCAGGTAGACATGACAACACGTCGATGTTATCGAAACGCGGAGGCTGCCAGCTCCAGCTTTTGAGAGCAATACACGTAGAGTCCAGTAAACGTTTTGCAATAATATTCGCACTTAATAATATCACACGTTTATAGAATACTGTGTTTTTGATATAATTAGTAAAAAAATCATTTTGCAAACTTTGCGGTATTATTAAAAAATAGATGTTGAATCAAACAATTGGAGATTAAAAATCAAAAAGGTAAGAAGTAGTTTATAATAATTTGAATGAAATTTCTCCAATCTATAAATGAAAAAAAAATAATAATTCGAATATAAACTAACTTCCTACCTTTGATTTTTAATAACCAATTTGTTTGATTAAACAATCTATTTTTATAAATACGCAAAAGTTTCGCAAAAATTTTTTCTTTACTAAATTATATCAAAACAAACTTCAAATTTCGAAAAGTCTATAATTAGTACATTTTAGACGTCAATTTCATAAATTTGAGTTCAGAATCAGCTCATTATTTGGCGATAAATAAGAGCATTAAATTTTATATTATCTAGGATAAATTATAACTGGTGTATTATTAAATAATATTATGAAAAAACTGGCACTCTTATGTATTCTCTATGAATGCCTTCAAAAAAGTCGCGCCCCTTTTGAATTGTAATTCTGCAGATCTCTTGTACGCCCCTTCCAACCACCCTAACAATAATTTTGTCCCATTCTCGCTCAAGTCTTTTGTAGGTTTACGAAAATATGGTAATAGTAGGTTCGTCATAATTAGCAAGTTAACATCTGTTTTTAATGAAAGAACCAGACTGTCCTGGGTGCATAATTTCCAATAATGTGGAACATTACCATCTTTGATGCACAAAATACTATTCTGAACTTAACTCGAATTAAAAATTTTCTTGTTCATGTATACATGTAAATTTCATCAAATTTATATGAAGACTAGACTGCTTACCATGTTGGAACATTTGGTCCCATCAATGAAGATTCGAGGCCCTTATTTGTTATAAATACGCAAAAAAATTGCAAAAATGATATCAATATTTAACTTTTGATATCAAAAATTAAGTTCAAATTAGAAAATCGTGGCCAAGAATCTAGTCAAAAAAAGGGTATAAGGGGTTTTTTTGTTAAGAACTTGTTAATAAATTTCTTAAAAAAAAAAATTATCTAAAATTGCCTTATTGGGTGGACCTTAAAAGGTTGAAATAAACAGATTTCAGGCCCAGAGCCTGAGACCAGAAAGTGCGGCCCTTCACGATTGCCATTCTAGGCACTCGTGCACCACTTACTAAAAACACTTTTGTCATTCGCGCCTAAAGTCGTGCGTTTGGGGCACCACGCCATTAATGACCCCGCCCCCGCCCCAAAGTAATTCACATAGAAATTTCAAAAAAAAAATCGGCGATATTGGCAATGGAAGTATTTTAGGCTAAAAATCGTAAAATTGCGTAAGTTTTTCGGCAAATTCGACGATCGCTTCCTCCCTGTATAAAAGAATAGCCCAGTGTTTACTTACGGGACAACAAATTGGTGGCTCACAACCTTGGACATCCCTACTGTAAGTGACCCAAGACTAATCATAGGCGGAACTTTTTTTTTATTGTCCTGTGAAATATTCTTCTTTAATATGCGATGCTGAAGTCTCCAATAATCTCCCATTTCTAATCCTGACATGGTCAAAGAGTCAGAGTGTAATATTGTGTGGAACTAAGTTGATCTTGAACATTTATTTTCCGATTCATCATGTTTGAACTAATAATTTCGACATCAAACAAAAAACTTCCTCAATTTGTTTCCTTTCAACTAATCTTCCTCTTGGTAGTTTTTGTACAAATTTTTTAAATCAAAATGTTGCTCATCAAACATTTTCGTTATCCAACCAAAGTCACTCTTAATTCTCAAGTTACTAACAGAGATCGAGAAAACGCAAAAAATCTTATTAATCAAAGGTGGTCCACATATAAAGTTTTATAAATTTGCATTTCGTTATCAAAGTTACTAAAGAACTGTTGTATGCAGGAGAATAATAAATTTCATCAAAAAAAATCCGAGAAATATTTTAAATTTATTAAAAAATATGATGAGAAGGAGAGAGAGGTGACTTCGGTTGGATGAACGATATTGAGCGAGTTCTCTTTAATGAAACAGTATCAAGCCTCAGTCTTATCATTAAAGAGATTATTTGAAAAACCGCTTGGCTAGTTCCAGTTCAATTAAAATGCATATGAACACGTTTTTAAGTGGAAGCATGAAATTCGTACTTGAAATTTTTTTCATTGAAGCTTTTCTGACAGAATTATCTGTATGGGCTAATAAGGCATTAATTTATTGTTTTATATTTTTAAGTTAATTAAATTTGGAAATTTTCAATTCAGGAGGACCCTCTTATGTCAAACGGGCCGTTTAGTACATTTTTATTTAAGTTTTCTTGAAAAATTAGATCGAGAGTAACAAAAGTAATCATAAATTTCTCCAAAGTTCGAGACGTTTTCGCTTTGAATTATGCAGTATATTTTTGAACAGTTCAATAAAAAATAATTGCCACGTAAGTAAAGCAATAGGCTGATATAAACGTATAGGTCTTTTTCGAACCACGCTTTGAACTTTAAAAGGACCTTTAAAAAATTGCATGGGCCATAAGTATTTCTGCCAAATTTTTGTTTTTGAATTTAAATTTCACGAAGAAAATGTGCGCCCTTCTGAAAATAGCTAACGTTGGGTGTAATTTCAGCATTGGCGTTAATAAATTCTAAAATTTTGCCGTGCAATGATGTGATTTCTTCTAAAAAGGAATCATTTTGGTGATATCTTAGCGGCCACATCTTCTGGAATACTGGACCATAAAAAATAATTTTTATACTTTTGAAAATCCCAAGATTTTTAAGGAGGTTCCCACAGCATGAAAGACACTTCAAAAATAAAATTTCGATTTTGGAAAATGTCGCAAATTATTTTTTTTTGACCTTTTATCAAATAACCTCATAATAACCAATTTACATGGTGTCAATCTGTTAGCCGTGGATAATTAGAAATCGGTTTAAAATCAACGTTTAATAATTTTCCATCCTGCCACTTTCGCTAAATTGAACCACTAACTGGGGCGCGCGGGGACTCTATCTGATATTATCTTTGTTTCGAACAAACAAATTAGTTGTTTTTCCTCACAAGAATCAGAATTGGTTTGTTATCCATAATTGAACAAAAACCGAAACAACTAAAAATCCAACCCTAAAGAAATGACTCTAATTTTCCAAATTTTGAACCATTTTCTAAATTTTTAAGTCGAGCGCTTCCTGGAATTCAGTGAAACTCATTTTGGAAATATTTTCTGCTGTACCACCAGTTTACTTACAACGATTTTTTTCGGGATATTAAAATGCAAAAAAAAATGGAATAAAAAACATCAAGGCGCTAAAATTTTATGGCAGACACTTGTCAAAATTTTAATTTTTGAGGAAAAATCTAGAGTCTCCCCAAAATAAAAATATGGCCTTACAAAAATTCGCTATTGCAGGCTTACATAATTCAAAAATTTTCGACTATTTTTTTTTTTGAAAGACGCCTTGGAAATATTTTTAGATTTGACATTACTGGTTTACCATTCCGGTTACTCGTAAAATGGCCATTTAGTAAGACTCTCAAAATCATTTGACTTGCAGCCACGGGGTTCGATCATTGCCAGTCATAGCTCGATAAAAACGCTTTATAGCTCTTATTCCTTTTCAGTAAAAAAACCTTCGAAGAAGACCTTTCATAGCCGTTCGGAACACCTTAAAAAACGCTTGTACTACAGCCATTGGTAGCCCAGTGATGATTTTGAAGAAAGCTATTTTTGACCCGATCAAAAAAACACAGGATTTTTTCGAAATTTTTTTCAAAAATTCGTCCCGAAAAAAATATTTAAATTCGTACAAACATGTACTTTTCTGTTTTTTCCATATAACTATCAATAATGTTTTAAACTTCACGGAATAACGGATAACACCCGAGTATAGTACACTGGTATGTAATATCTAAGTTTACAAACGATGAGCCTAGAAAATAAGTTCAAAAATGTGTTGGGAGAAAAATTTTGGTCCCCATTTACGAGTTAAGTTATGATTCCGTTATCTGATCAATTAATATTGGCAAAATAGCTTGAGGACATTAATTTATATATTTTCTGTTTCTTTGGTATAAATCCACTGGGAATGTAAAAGTAATCTTTTCCGTTTGTCGATTTTGTTATATCACCAACCAAATCAAAACTTCCAATGAGTCCATGTCCGATAACCACCCGGTAAATTCTGAATAAATAATCATTCTGGAATGCTAAAAAGTCTTCTAAATCTCGCGCATGTTTTTGGGTGTAGGGAACGAAAAAGTAAATTTCTTCAAGAAATATTATCTCCAACCAGAATCGCCAAGAATGTTGAAGCGGCCAGATTCAGATACATCCGCCAATATCATGAAATCGACTTCTTTTGAATTATCCATCTCGGCAATGACTATTGAACAAAAATCCCACTGAAGTTTTTCTGTAATTTTTTTGGCATTTTCGGATTCAAAAATTTGGGGAGTTTGTTCCGACATTCCAAATAAATTCCAACAAATATATAGTTGTGGAAAGTTAGCATCAAAAAACGAGTTTATGAAAAATTAAGCATCTGAATTTACAATTATTTTTACTACTGCTATAAGAAATAATAAAGGTGAACTAAAGAGATACTCGTTTTTCATAGCTAATAGTGAAGAGGAGGGCCTTGTATGGTCTTCAAATCAAATATTGATTTCAAAATTTATCTTTTAGTCATTTCATAATAAAAACAATTCCAAATACATATTTGAATATCTTTTGAACCCTAAATTAGGATATCGAAGCTTTTAATATCGTATGACTTCATATTACTGAAATTCAGTTATCTCTGGATAGCCGTTTTATTAGTCGAGAAACCCGTCGGGTACGCCTAATGGCAGGTTTTGTTAAAGAGGTGGCTTTTGCGTGAGTTTCCATCCATTTTTTGCGTAGGTTTAAGAAAAAAAAATGGGATGGAAATAAAATCCAGTTGGCGGATGAACCGTTTTAACACCCCTGCCTAATGGTACCCTGCTTTGACACTAAAAAATGACGCTAAAATTTTCATAAAAAAACAATTTATTCTGTTTTTTATATTAATTTTATTTCTGGTCTTGTAACGGTCAACAATAAAATAATTTTTTCTCGTGAACCTTCACAAGCAGCCCTGCGAATTGTGCGTGTTGTGAATTCCGAATTTATTTCCGCGAAGCCAAAATCCTATGTCTTGCATACGAATATTGAGGAGCATTTTTTTGTCCCCACATTTTTAATATTTTCCATCGAAGCAATATTATTGGAATGAAATTCGATTTAAACCACACATTTGCTGGCCATATTTGAATATTTTAAAATTGCATTCGCACATTTTTGAAGCATTTTATACTGGATTTATTAAATTCTTCGATTTCAACCGATATTTCCCATCTAATATTTTGACCCTTCTTGTAGTGAAATCAATCAAAATTTTACATTTGGAATGTGGGATGAAATCGAAAATAAGGACTCCGGGAATCATATGATCGCAAACCAATATCCACAGGGTGTCGCTTTAGAGAATGTAACAAATTTTGTTGGCGTTTTTGATAATTCTGAATCAATGTATTTTGAAAGCAATCTTAAATTAATAATAAAGGGTTAGCTTACCTGCATGTCATTTTATTGTCGGTCAGTTTGAAATTTCGAGACCTTCTGTAAGAAGCGAATTTTGATTGTTTCTTGCGGTAATTTCAATCAATAAATATCTCAATTTTTTAATTTGTTATCATTATAGATTGTGTAAGAATTATTGAAAACTTAAATTTGAAATGTCAGTTCAACATATTTAATGAGGTCATTATGCTTAGAGACAGATTCTAATAAATGGCTCGTGATCAAAAAAGTCTAAACTGGGTAATTATCTTAAATCTCGGAAAGAAAGGGCAATTCTAAGTTAATCAAGCTGAATCCTCAACATATCTTCAAATTTTTTTATCAAAAATTTGAAATCTCGATTGTTGGCGCAGAAAGCCGCAGAGGCAGTATCTCATCGGTTATCCCGGCCTAAACTAATAATTTTTTCTTTTAACTGAAACTTTTATTAATCAAAACATAAAATTATGCACAAAAAGATTTTTAAGACAGTAGAAAAGGTTTGAGGAAGTTGACGAACAGCTCTAGAAAAAAAAAAGCCACAGTGTGGGGAAAAAAGAGCACGAATTTACTCGCAAAGCTTCTTTAGGAAATTTAACGGCTACTTTTGCAGTGGTGTAAAAGACTACCGCTCGATTTTTTGATAGTCCCAATAATCGCCGAAAAATTTCGCTCGAACGGCGAATAAAGGACGACCCATTCGCAGACAGAGTAATAGTTACACACCGTAAGAAAATACCCTCGGAAGATACCCCTCGGAAGAATAAAGGTCAATTTAGACATTTGATATTATCAACCTTCGTTAACGGAAATCAAAACCACTTGTTTCAATGTTTTAGAAGTTTGATATGAAAGTATCAAATAGTTAACATCAAAAAAAAAAATTAAAAGTGCAAATACTGTCTTTTTGAGCACCGACCTCTTAACAAATTGCATTAATTTGACAATTATCTTCTCAATTTATATAGAAACTTTTCTCAAAAATGGGTAGGGGTTTTTTAATCAAACAAACTTTTAATAACAAAAAACTTTTAATAACAAAAAAACATTTTTCAACAAAAAACATTTTTTAACAAAAACATTTTTTAACAAAACATTTTAAACAAAAATTTTAAACAAAACATTTTATAACAAAAACTTTAATGACAAAAAAACATTTTTAAACACAAAACATCTTTTTTAACAAAATTTTTTGTTAGAAAATATCTTTTTTTTTTTAAAATGTTTTTTTTGTTAAAAAACTGTTTTGTGTAGAAAATGTTTTGGGAAAATGCTTTTTTAAAAAATTTTTCTTGTAGAAAAAATGTTTAGTAAATTCTTTTTTGTTGAGCAAATATTCCCTTCAAATGATCTCCTCAATCAATAATTTAAATGATCATCGCTCAGCGATGAAAAATTTATTGCCCGCTACAAACTAAATAAACCCAAAATTGGGTTTACCCACAATAAATGTTATTTAATTTTTAAAAGGGGCACTAAAACTTCAGAAAATAATGTGTTTTTTTCGGTCAAAAATCTCAAACTGTCGCAAATTTAGAGTTCTCAGTAGCTTTAGAAATTATGTTTTTTTTTTGAGAATTTCCTGAGACGATTTTTCTGTCAAAATATTATGCGAAATTCCAAAAACCTTCAAAAGTTCTAATTATTTAAACTAAATCTGTGAATAAAATCTGGCATTTCGAACAATAAAACTAGTCGTCGATGATCCAAATTTTTATCAATATTTATCATAAAATTGTAAATAACTTCCCCAGTATGTTGGGTCGAGATATTAATTTTGAAGAGGGTTTCCGTATAAACAAAAATTATAGTATAAATTGAAAAATCATTTTTTAAAATAAACAAATATTCGACAAAAAGTTTTCAGCTTTTTTTTCAAGATTATTTAGCAAGGTGTGCAGGAACCAAACCAAATAAATTATTGAATGTCCCTCTTTAAGCTGCAAAAGTGACAACATAACTTATTAGTATGATACTGAGGATATGTCGCCAGAAGAAACACTTTCAGAAAAATTACACCACTAGCTAGATTTTACCGACATAAAGATTTGTTTAAGTTTCCACAAAAAAGTCAAGTTTGAATAATGATTATTTTATAAAAATCAGCGTTCAAGTTTTACCTGGGCGATAAAAAGCAATAACGATGTTAAATTCAACATATACGCAGGGGGCGCAATATCGGCCCGAAAGTTTTTGCCGAAAAAAAATCGGCGATATGAGCCGGAAATAACTTTTTTGCCTCAGAAAAATGAAAAAAACGCGTAGGCGTTCAAATGATCGTTATATTTCAAACATTATTTGGATGTTACAAGGAGTTTTCACCAAATAGGTCGAACTAAAAAGTGGACCACACAAAATGCAGATAGGAATTTCAATACCAAACGTTTTCCATACCAAACGCCAAACGGTAAACTTCCAACAAAACGCAATCAAAATTTAAAGTTGAAAAGAAATAAATTTGAGATATTCGAATCATGAAAAGGACGTCATTCATAGACGCCCACAAAATAATTTGTAATATAACTTAAAAAAATACCGGCTATATTGCAAGGCGAAAATTGCGTTGGTTTTCGCATTTCGCAAACCTTCAGCGAGTTGATTCGCCGTCCCCCTGTAGAGAACTTTAAAATCAACGATCTCAGCTGAAAAAATAGCAGAGAGCAACTATGCAGATCACGGAGTCCATTTTCCCACAGCTTTTGTTTTAAGCCAAGAATTTTCAATTTAAATGTCGGCTTTTGAAAACGACTCATCCGATCAGTTGCTTAGATACTTCAAACTGACGCACAAAATATTCTGAAAAGCAGAATTAAGAAGAATGGTCCAATCATACTACTTGTTTTCCATGTATCTTAGAAAAAACGAAACTAAACATTTTCAGAAAAAAAGAGTTCGATTCTTTGACCAAATTGTTTTATTTTATTATTTACCCCTCGATATTTGTGCCAGTTTGGAGTCTGTCTACGAAGTAATCTCGATGAGTCTTTTTCAAAGCCGAGATTTAAAAAAAAATCCGAAAAGTGGGCAAAATACAAAGACCGTAATCGATATATATCGCCCGAATTTTTTTTTAATTCGGTCATATTGGCAGTTTCGCCCGTATTGTGGACAGAAAAAAATTTTTTACGTTTAAAAAATTAAGAAACGCGTGGTTATTCCGATGACCTCATAAATGCAAATTTTTTTCCATTTTAATAAGTTCAACACTAGCGTCCAAATGGACTTTTAAGTAACCAAAAAGCATCGGACTTCACCGAACGCAATCAAAGTAAAATTCAACACTAGGTAGATTTCGGAAATTTGATCATTGAAATATGACGTCATTACCATGACACTCAAAGTAATCTAGTAATAAAAACCTCAAACCCCATGCCCACGTAATTGGGAAAATAATCGGATCAGATTGGCCCGAGTAACTTAATCTGCCGGTATTCCTATTCTTTAAAAGGCAAATGAGATTTAAGTTACTCGGGCATCATTGAGGATATTGTATTTTCCGGAATATGGGCATTGTAGGAATCTATCTGAAATTCGTCAAATTGCGTAGGTGATGAACACGACTGCTTTACATTTTGCAATATTTTGAAGAAAAATTTAATTTATAAAAAATGAGTTTAAGGGGGTGACATAGAACCAAGCAGACTGGAGTCTTATAACTTACGATAATAAGTCAGTATATTTTTTATGCTTATTATAGTTAGCTGAACCGATATAAATGTGTTCAGCTTCATAAAATTGTTTTTTATTTATTTTAGGAAAGATTGAGTTCGAGTTTTCAATTTTTTGAAATCGTAAAAAATTTCAAAAAATTCAAACTGAATTATGAAAATTTTTCCCGCATTTTTGTCCAATAATTTTTTCTGACGTTTTTTTGAAATCTAATGAATAACTCAAAAAAATAGCACCTTTTAAACTTTTTTTCATAGCATGGTCTACAATATTTCTGACTGCTGTTTGAAAAAAATCAGTGAATATGTTATTGTATTTTTGTCGATCTCTTTTAGCAAAAAAATTATGAAAAATTTTCCGCAAATCAAGTCCAATTTTTTTCACTAGTGGTTATTTTGAACTCTCCATTTAAAAAATCAGGCCAAGAATCACATATGTAATGTTTGGTAATCTAATTAAATATCCGTATGTTCACTAATGAGTTGGTCGCGCCGATGGCGATTTTCATTCTAAACTATCGATTGAAAATTTTTAACGCCTTGGTGGACACTCGATAAGTGCCATTTGGGCATAAATATTGAAAATTTTATGCTGGTTCAAAATTCCAATAAAAATTGTGGGTGTAATAGGCGCCATTTCTTAATAGTGAGAACATTTTTAATATCAAAACGCAATTGAAGGTCAAATTTTATCTCAAAAAAAGTTGTTTTTCCTAACTTTTTGCAATTTTGAACCATTTCTTCATGGAAAAAAAACTTTTATAATCGAGGAAATTTTAATTAGGCGAACGAAAAACAAGAACTTAGCGCACCTACACCCGACAAGTCTGAAAGTTTATTAATATCCGTCTTTAAAAATAAAAAAATCTGTAGTCGAGTTTAGTTGGAATGGATGCCCACTGAAAAGTGCTTTTTTATATTTTCTCAAGAAAATTAGTTAATGTAAGAAATAAAAATATAAACGTTTGCAAGAATGGACACTTTTATTGAAGATAAAAAAAAAAAATAAATTTTTCCACATTTTTTTTTCTTTCATTTCATCGCTCTGAAAAAATGTACCACTCTGCAGGACTATGGCACCTAAAGATTCAAAAGAATTTTTGAACAAAAAAATAAGATTTTCTGAAGAGCATTTGAAAAAATATGCGCGCGCCTTTGAAAAAAGAATCAGTAAGTAGGGTTAATTTGTGATTTTCTGAACAATTTTTTTATATCCAAAAAATAAATCTAAAAAAACGACAGTACCGGTAAAATCAATGTACTGATTTTTTCTTGCTACCGTTTTTCAACAAACCTTATAACTATAGTAATTGGTTATTATACCAGTTACTGACTATTAGTTCAGTGTTGGTGAGCACTTTTTTAAGATATTGCTACCCTCATACTGAATATTTCAAAACCAGTGAACAGGTCTAACAGAGGCCAGATGAACACTTTATCTATTTTCATAGGCTAAGAATTTCAAACTGTGATTCTTCCTTTAAGTGTTAGGTAGATAACATCAGGCTCTTCTTTCTCCCGTTTTTACTGTACAATAAAATTCATCAATAATTCATTTGACAACAAAAAATAAAACTTAACTCGTAGACTCGATTTATGCCGAGGCGGTCGCATACACATTAATCCGCATTTTACGACGCTTTAATCATTAATGAAAGATCAGTTAATAAAGTTAATCGATAAACTTTGGAAAAAAAATGACGTTTGTGCGTTTTTTTTTTTTGAAAATTTTAACTGTATTACAAATTTTTACACTGTAATTCAAAATTTTTAAAGATAAATTCCAAAATTATCAAGAAAGGCTTTAGTACTATAAAAGACCGTGAACGAAACTGCAAGCTTTCATGAAAAGAACCAAACACCTTCTATTAATGATCTGTTTGATCAACAAAGCTTTTAAACTTCTTTAACGATTGAAATTTTATTGTCAAATTTATGCATAAAAATGCGAAAACTACTAAAAATATTGTTGAAATAGTCCAAAAAGAAGTACTGGTCATCTAGCACGGATTTTGTTAAAATTCAACCCCCCTTATTTTTTTAATTTTTTTAAAAATTAGTTAATTTTTTCCTGTTTAACACATAATTAGCCCGTAAACTGATGATGAAGAATAATTCGAAAATTTAAATAACAATTAAATAAAAAAATAGAATTTATTATTTTCTTCGCCACAAAACAATGTTGTCAAACAAAGTGTATAAATTTAATATACATTTTAATGTACATTTTTTCGGGAACTTCAGAAAAATATAAAAATTCTAGTATTTCGCGCGAATGTGTTTTAGCCGAAAACTTGGTTAAAAAACCTTACATTTTTGATAATGAAATAAATCTACGTTAGATCAAATATGTTTTTAATAATGTAAATTCAGTACTTATGTTGGCAAAAAAAAATTTTTCAAATCACAAAATTAAAGCTTTCAATCGTGATCAGAAAACAATTCTAAGACATTTTGTGCATTAACATCATAGCCCGAAAATGATCAGTGACCCGTATAATTTCAAGAAATAAAGGTCGGCAAAAAATAGTAAGTGTGTTTTTTCAAAAAATTGCTAAGGGGGGATTTCTATAGGCAGCCTATATCTTTTGTAATGTAAATCCAATTACTGGATTTTATAACAATTTGACTCCGCGTATCCTGTTTTAATTATATAAGAGATAAACATTTCAAAAATTCAATATTTTGGATTTTTTTATAAAAATTCGAAATAAAAGCCTAATTTGCGTATATACGGTATATAGGTTCAAGCGTTATCTTTCTCATAAACGAGCTAGATGTCTGATTTTGCGATTTTTTGAACTCAACGTGGCTTTTTTACATAAAAACTAAAAAAATGGCAAAAATGCAATTTTTGAAAAAAATTTAAAAATTTTTGAGTGTGAAATCAAAATTTTTCTGCTTTCGCGCTGAGGTTAAATATTTTGCCATAGTTTAATAATAGCCTTTTCCAGAAACATTCAACTACAAATCGTTTGTACAGTTGAAAAGTCATAACGAGTGAATAGATGTCAAAAAAATAAAATTTTTCAGAATCGTACTCCTGTGAGTTAAAAAAGAAATCGTTACATCAAAGACACAACATTTTGGTTGAATTATTAACAAACTATAGTCGAAGGGAAAAATAGTTTGCCATGTGAGGCATGAAAAAATCAACTTTCCGTGGCCAAAATTGCAAAAAACGTCCTCTTTCGCACTTTGATACGTTTTTAGTGAGAAAAATTAGAATAAATTGACAAACAATTTTTCCACATTTGAATTTCGCAAATAATATCAAATTTTTGAAACATTCCTAAATAGGACGAAAAAAATACGGCTTTTTCAAGATTTCTTGCTCCTGGTTAACCTCATCGGTTGGTTCAACAATGTATCTTAAAATATAGTTTAAAAACGTCTTCCAGAGATTCGAACTAACTTAATAAGAAAGGGGGGGGGGGGGGGGGGGGGGGGGGGGGGGGGGTGTTATCGCAACAAAATTGTTGTGTCTGATGTAACGATTTCTTTTTTTAACTCCCAGGAGTACGATTTGAAAATTTATTTTTTTGACATCTATGTCATCGTATGACATTTTCAACTGTACCAAACGATTTGTAAGTTGAATGTTTCTGAAAAAGGTATTATAAACTATGGCAAAATATTTAACCGTTCGAGCGCGAAAGCAGAAAAAATTTTTATTTTCGACACTCAAAAAAATTTTTAATATTTTTTTCAAAAATTTTTGCCATTTTTTTAGTTTTTATGATTAAAAAAGCCACGTTGAGTTCAAAAATCGCAAAATCAGACCTCTAGCTCGTTTAGTTAGAAAGATACGACTTGCCTATANCAAAGCTGGCGAAAAGGACTGTTTTTTGCTATTTTGGCCACGGAAAGTTGTATTTTTTTTCATGCTACATGGCAAACTATTTTTCCGTGCACTATAGTTTTTTGTAATAATTGTCAACAGAATTGTTGTGTCTGATGTAACGATTTCATTTTTTAACTCCCAGGAGTACGATTTGAAAATTTATTTTTTGACATCAATGTCATCGTATGACATTTTCAAGTGTACCAAACGATTTGTAAGTTGAATGTTTCTGGAAACGGTATTATAAACTATGGCGAAATATTTAACCGTTCGAGCGCGAAAGACGAAAACATTTTTTATTTTCAACACTCAGAAAAAAAATTTTCCGATTTTTTTAGTTTTTATGAATAAAAAAGCCACGTTGAGTTCAAAAATCGTAAGATCAGACCTCTAGCTCGTTTAGTTAGAAAGGTACGACTTGCCTATAGAACCTACGGTATATACTCAAAATAAGCTTATTTCGAATTTTATAAAAAAACATCCAAAATATTGAATTTTTTCAAATTTTTATCTCTTTATATAATTAAACAGGATACCGTATCCTGGATACGCGGAGATCAAAAATGGTCAAATCCAGTTAATTGGATTTACATTACAAAAGATATAGGCTGCCTATAGAACCCTCTTAAGGGGGTAACCGACGGGTTTTACTGATTTTCAAACGTTAGTCCTGAGCTAACCGCAATTCGTATTGAGTTCAAACTTCGGATTCTAGGAGATATTTGTTTGAAATTTTTAAAAAATGGTGTCAAAAGTTTTTTGTATGACCGGACCGGCCGGTATACCGGTCCAAAAAGTGATTTTTTCCATTTTTTGGTACAATTTTATCTAGCTCATGGATATCAAAATTTTCTTTTTTTTTTCAGTATAAACTTTAATTTGTGAGCTTAACAGCCGTACAAAGCTTGATTTTCAAATTTCTTGTTATTTAGAGAAATTTCCAAAATAAATGGGTGTTTTTGCACATGTTCGCTGACCCCATTTCATTTAGT
>SCLH01000422.1:131824-157228 GCA_004367855.1 Oikopleura vanhoeffeni | reverse complement strand
GTTAAAGAAGTTTAAAAGCTTTGTGATCAAACAGATCATTAATAGAAGGTTGTTTGGTTCTTTTCATGAAAGCTTCAGTTCGTTCACGGTCTTTATAGTACCTAAAGCCTTTCTTGATAATTTTGAATTTATCTTTAAAATTTTGGAATTACAGTAAAAATTTTGTAATACAGTAAAAATTTTCAAAAAAAAACGCACAAACGTCATTTTTTTTCAAAGTTTATCGATAACTTTATAACTGATCTTGTCATTAATGATTAAGCGTCGTAAAATGCGATTAAATGGTGTATGGCGACGCCTCGGCATAAATCGAGTCTACGAGTTAAATTTTTATTTTTTTTGTGTCAAATTGAATTTATTAGAATGAATTTTTGTAACAGTGAGAAAGAAAGAGGCCTGATGTTATCTACCTAACAACTTAAAGGAAGAATCACATGAAAATTCTTAAGCATGAAATAGATAAAGTGTTCATCTGGCCTCTAGTTAGACCTGTCATGGTTTTGAAATATTCAGTATGAGGGTAGCAAATATCTTAAAAAGTGCTCACCAAAACTGAACTAATAGTCAGTACTGGTATAATACCAATTACTATAGTATAAGGTTTTGTTGAAAACGGAGCAAGAAAAATCATACAATTGAATTTTACCGTACTGTCAGTATTTTTTAGATTATTTTTGGATAAAAAATTGTTTTTCAGAAATCACAAATATAACCCTACTTACTGATACTTTTTTCAAAGGCGCGCGCATATTTTTCAAATGCTCTTCAGAAAATCTTATTTTTTTGTCAAAAATCTTTTGAAATCTTTAANTGTCGTTATGGTGGACGCGAGGCCAGGCTGGTGACGGCGCGGATCGTGTGATTCGCGTCAGCGGTCTATCGGATTCATATAGTGATCAAATACAGGAGCTATCTGAGAATATTAGATACCGCAGCGTGTCGCACCGCAACACGAGTCCGTCTTGCTTTTATCTGACTTGGTTAACTCTGTCGAGCTCTATTACGTGTTGTGAATAAGGAGAGTCTATCCAATAAAAAGGTACGAACATCTATTTGTATTTCTGTGTAGACCAGACAGTTTATTACACTTAATTATTTCTCATAGTCCTCAAACCCACCTAGTTTTGCCATGCATGTTTGGCCAAAATTAGGCTGTGGCCATCTCAATTACTTGTTCGAGTGACTAGATAAATTGTTATCTCTTATATGTGACATTTTGTCATCATTATCATTGTTCGGTGAGGATACTGCTCTTGTTCTCCCCCAAGTATACTAGCCTAGGGCCGTTTGAGCTCATCACGTCATCGACTGTCTTTAGTGTTCCATCACACCATTCCCAGGTGCTTGTTTTGTGCCGGAGGCTCTTAAATTTGTCTCATCCCTTGCATTCCTTTGATCCCTCTGTAGTTTATTGGTATTCTTTATCAGATATTTTTGCAGGTCTTAGGAGACGTTTTTTCCTTAACCTCTTTTCTTTCAGAAGGCCATTTTAACTTTCACAAACACATTATTTTTTTACTACACCATTTTTTGTATCAGCACATATACTGTTTTTTTTTTACTGTTTTTTTTGTTAACTAATTTTGTAATGCACAATGTTTTTGTGACCTGTTGTTGCACTTTTCTTAGTTTCCCCCGTTTAGTATAAATTTTTTTTATTGTTGGTTTGCTCTTTTCCCCTTACCCTGCTCTCCCTTTTACTTGTTGCTCGCTGCTGACATTTCCTTTCCCCTCCCCCTTCCTCCTTCTCCTTATTATTTTACCCGGGCTCACACTTCGCCACTTGTTGTTTCGGATCCCCCCTAAAACCCTCATTCTCATTTCGAGCACTCGTTGTCATCGTTTCGCCCTCGTTTTTCTATGAGCGCGTTTATCTTGTAGCTGCCGCTATACTCTGTAACGCTAAATCTCTACGACAACTATCTCCATCCACCCCCTTCGACCACGGTTTCTACATACCTTCTTTATACCCTTATCTTGTGCCATCAACCTTGTCTATTTGACATATCTGCCGAAGAAGATAGTGCTTCCTCCCATTTGATTTCATTCCTTTTTGTAGCCCCAATTCTGATCAACTTCCGTCTCTATGGTGACTTTGAATATTATAAGCCTGGCGGTTTATGTGACTCCCCACTTACGACTCGGGAATTCTATAGAGTCTTTGCCCACTCCTTTTTTCTCTCCGCTTTTCGCCAATACACCGTTTCGTTTTTATCCACGCGTTCTTATTCGAAACGTGTGGGACCCGCATCACCCTCATTTTTTGCCGTTTTTATGGCTAAACCCGATAGCCCGTCTTTGTCTGCTTGTGCTTGTGCGGCCGCATCCTTTATACGCCCTTCATCACTCTATCGTACTTTTCCGCCCACGTTTTTTGTTCCGTTTCCCTTTTGACGGGGGCCTATATCGTTCCAGACTGAGATAACTTATCTGAATTTAATTTTTTCTACCATCAGCCGTGTCCAAGATTATTCACCATATGGGTTCAGTCCGCACGCACTCACCGCTGTCGTTTTTCAAATAATCAAAATTCCCTTATAGAGCTGTAACAATTGAATAAGGGGGGCCTTGCAGGACATCGTTTTGTTGTCCAACCCATCGAGACGCTATTGACCTCTATTGGACGATTAATGCGCCGTTAGCCTCTATCAATTTTTCTCTGGGGCTCCCCCTGCCCCTTCGTGTCGCAGCGTTCCTCGTCTGATGTTCTTAGGGATATATTCCCATTTCTTTGTGTTCCAACACCGGCGTTTCCCTCGGTTGCTCAGTGCCGCCCCCGCGTCGCCATTCTCTTTCCCCCCGCCTCCACATTAACTAGTTGCATAGTGTCCTTTGGGCTATTCGTTGCATGACGTCATTTCGCGCAACCCCTACATTTGTCCTATCCTTCCCCTGGGTTCTCTTGGCGGCGCCTTGCGTAAGGTTTTTTTTCGGCGCTTTCGGGCCTTCGCGCGTGATCTCGCTCCCGCTGTAAGCAGCACGTTCCTCCATCTCAGTTGCACATATCACGGGCAGGCCCTTCCTCGGCGTCCCATTTTTTGCTCCTTTTTCCAGTCACAACTTTCATTTATGGCTTTTGACACCGCTCATCGTTCGTTTCTTCCATAAGGTCCCTGCACACCATTCTGTTCCGCACTTGACCAATGGGTCCCTCTCCGTCTAAATTGGTTATTATTTCACACAACCGATAACACTTCCCCTTTTCAAGCCCACACGGGTTGATTGACTGTTTGTCATTATTCATTTTTCCTGCTCATTTGTGCTCGTTTGCGCTGTCTCGGTTCTCCGACTACGTTTTTTCAGGCCGCTTCTCCCGTTGGCTTTGAACAACGTGGCCCATGAACCAGACCGTATGCTCTCTGGCGTTTTTTTTTTATTAGGTTCCATTATTGTTTGAGAAATATATTTTATTTGTGTTAGTTACCAGAGAGATTTTGTTGTTTAAAAAAACACTTTTTAATGTTAACCCGACAGCAAACACTTTCCGTTTCACATTCGCAGCGTGGTTCGTTGCAAACTGCATTCTAACTCTGCCTTTTTTCACAACTTTTCTAAGTTCCACTCGTCCCTGCTTTTCCGTCATAGCATTGGCCTTCGCCCGCTCCCGTACCTTCCTAAGTTAGATTTCGGCCTTTTGCTGTTGCATATGACGTCATTCGCCCTCCACAGTCTTAAAGTACTCACTAACACCCAACGTACTTTGGGACCTCTGCTTCTGCTTGCGCGGCGTCCTTCAACTCTGTCTTCTCTTATTTTTCACCACGGCAAAATGCAGCGCTTTACAGCTTATGCGGGCTCCAACATCTGGATTTGTCTTTTCGCAAATTGGCCTTGGTAGGCAATCTGCTTCCACTTCGTACCATTGCGTAGGTTTCTTGGCTGGTTTACTTTTCCTATTTTGACAAATTTAAATTTAACATAGTTTAACGATTTCAAATAAACGCATTCTTTGAAACGACTCCAGTCTGCTTGGTTTATGGCACCCCCTTAAACTATTTTTATAAATTAAATTTTTTCAAAATATTGAAAATGTAAAGCAGCGTTTCAATAAACCTACGCAATTTGACGAATTTCAGATAGATTCCTACAAGTGCCCATATTGCCGAAAATTACAATATCCATCATGATGCCCGAGTAACTTAAATCTCTCATTTGCCTTTTAAAAGAATAGGGAATACGAGATTTAAGTTACTCGGCAATCATGATCGATATTTTCCCAAATTACGTGGGGGTTTGAGGTTTTTATTACTAATTACTTTGAGTGTCATGAATGACGTCATATTTCAAGATCAAATTTCCGAAATCTACTTATTTGAATTTTACTTTGATTGCGTTCGGTGAAGTCCGTAATTCTTTTGGTACTTAAAATTCATTTGGACCTAGTGTTGAACTTATAAAATGGAAAAATTTGCATATTATGAGGTCATTTCGAACTACCACGCGTTCTTAATTTTAAAACGTAAAAATTTTTTTCTGTCCACAAATCGGCGAAACTGCCAATATGGCCGAATTAAAAAAAAATTCGGCGATATATATCGATTACGGGTCCTTTGGTCATTTTTTGCCACTTTTTCAGCCTAAATTTTTATTAAATTCGGCTTTTGAAAAAGACTCATCTGATTAACTTCTTAGACAGCTCAAACTGAGCACAAATATCGAGTAAATAATAAAATAAAAACAATTGGTCAGAATCGAACCCTTTTTTATTCTGAAATTGTTTAGTTATCGTTTTTTTTAAGATAATTGGAAACAATAGTATGATTTGGACCATTTTTTTTAATTCTGTTTTCAGAATATTTGTGGTCAGTTTGAGCTATCTAAGAACTGAATCGGATGAGTCGTTTTCAAAAGCCGAATTAAATGAAAATTTTGGCTAAAAAAGTGGGAAAAATGGACTCCGTGATTGATATGCCCTCTCTGTATTATTTTCAAGCTGAGATTTGATTTTAAAGTTCTCTACAGGGGGAGCGATATAACTCGCTGAATTTGCCGAAATCGCCGAAAAAACCAACGCAATTTCGCCTTGCCAATATAGCCGTATTTTTTTAAGTTTTATATTACAAATTATTTTGTGGGCGTCATGAATGACGTCATTTTCATGATCGAATATCTCAAATTTACTCTTTTCAACTTTAATTTGATTGCGTTTGGTGAAGTACCGTTTGGCGTTTGGTATGAAAACGTTTGGTATGAAATTCTACGCATTTTGGTGGTTCACTTTATTCGAACCTATTGTGAAACTCCTTGTAACATCAAATAAATGTTTGAAATATAACGTCATTTGAACGCCTACGCGTTTTTTCATTTTTTGAGCAAAAAAGTTATTTCCGTCTCAATATCGCCGAATTTTTTTTCGCAAAAAACTTTCGGCGATATTGCGCCCCCTGTTATATGTTGAATTAACATCGTTATTGCTTTTTATCGCCCAGGTAAAACTTGAACGCTGACTTTTTAATAAAATATCATTATTCAAACTTGACTTTTTTTGTGGAAACTTAACAAAATCTTATGTCGGTAAAATCTAGCTAGTGGTGAATTTTTCATGAAAGTGTTTTCTTCTGGCGACATATCCTCAGTATCATACTAATAGTATGTTGTTCACTTTTGCAGCTAAGAGGACTTCAATAATTTATTTGGTTGGTTCCTGCACACTTGCTAAATAATCTGAAAAAAGCTGAAACTTTTGTCGAATATTTGTTTTATTTTAAAAATGATTTTTTCAATTTATACTATATTTTTTATACAGAAAACCTCTTCAAAATTAATATTCGACCCAAATACTGGAAGTTATTTAAATTTTATGATAAATATTGATAAAAATATTGAGATCGACGACAGTTTTATTGTTCAAATGCAGATTTTATTCACAGATGTAAGTTTAAATAATTAGAACTTTTGAAGGTTTTGGAATTTCGATAATATTTTGACAAAAATCGTCTCAGAAATCTCAAAAAAAAACATAATTTCTAAAGCTACTGAGAACTCGTAAATTTAGGACAGTTTGAGATTTTTGACCGAAACACATATTTTCTGAAGTTTTAGTGCCCTTTTAAAAATAAATAACATTTATTGGGTAACCCAATTTGGGTTATTTAAGTTTGTAGGGCAATAAATTTCATCGCTGAGCGAGATCATTTTAATTATTGATTGAGAGATCATTTTGAAGGGAAAATATTTATCAACAAAATAATTTTTTAACTAAACATTTTCTAACAAGAAAATTTTTTAAAAAAGCATTTTCACAAAACATTTTCTAACAAAACATTTTTTAACAAAAAAAACATTTAAAAAAAAAAAGATATTTTCTAACAAAAAAATTTTTTGTTAAAAAGATGTTTTTTGTTTAAAAATGTTTTTTTGTCATTAAAAGTTTTTGTTATAAAATGTTTTGTTAAAATTTTTTTTTGTTTAAAAATGTTTTGTTAAAAAATGTTTTTTGTTAAAAAATGTTTTTTGTTGAAAAATGTTTTTTTGTTATTAAAAGTTTTTTGTTATTAAAAGTTTTTTGTTAAAAAAACCCCTACCCATTTTGAGAAAGTTTCTATATAAATTAGAAGATAATTGTCAAATAATGCAATTTGTTAAGAGGTCGGTGCTCAAAGACAGATTTGCACTTTTTAATTTTTTTTTTGATGTTAAACTATTTGATACTTTTCATATCAACTTCTTAAAACATTGAACAAGTGGTTGATTTCGTAACGAAGGTTGATATCAAATGTCTAAATTGACTTTATTCTTCCGAGGGGTATCTTCCGAGGGGTATTTTCTTACGGTGTGTAACTATTACTCTGTCTGCGAATGGTCGTCCTTTATTCGCCGTTCGACCGAAATTTTTCGGCGATTATGGGACTATCAAAAAATCGAGCTAGTCTTTTNACACCACTGCAAAGTAGCCGTTAAATATACCTAAAGAGCTTTGACGAGTAAAATTCGTGCTCTTTTTTCCACACTGTGGTTTTTTTTCTAGAGCTTTCGTCAACTTCCTCAAACCTTTTCTACTGTCTTAAAATCTTTTTGTGCATAATTTTATGTTTGTTAATAAAAGTTTCAGTTAAAAGAAGAAAAAATTAATTAGTTTAGGCGGATAACCGATGAGATCACTGCCTCTGCGCTTTCTGCGCCAAAATCGAGATTTCAAATTTTGAAAAAAAAAATTTGAAGATATTTGAGGATTCAGCTTGATTAACTTAGAATTGCCTCTTTCCGAGATTTAAGATATTTACCCAGTTAGACTTTTTTGATCAGGAGCCCATATTAGAATCTGCCTCTAAGCATAATGACCTCTTAAATATGTTGAACTGACATTTCAAATTTTAAGTTTTCAATAATTCTACACAATTATACTGATAAACAAATAAAAATTGGATATTTATTGATTGAAATACCGGAAGAAACAATCAAAAATTCGCTACTTACAGAAGTCCTCGAATTTCAAATGACCGACAAAAATGACATGCCAGTAAGGTAACCCCATTATTATAATTTGAGATTGCTTTTCAAAATACATTATTCAGAATTATCAAAAACGCAACAAAATTTGTACATTCTCCTAAAGCGACACCCTGTGGATATGGTAGCGATCAAATATTGATTCCCGAGTCCTTATTTCGATCATCCACATCCAAATTTAAAATTTTGATTGATTTACTACAAGAATGGTCAAAATATAGATGGGGAAATATCGGTGAAATCGAAGAATTTAATAAATCCAGTATAAAATGCCTTCAAAAATGTGACGAATGCAATTTAAAATTTCAAAATATGCAGCAAATGTGTGGTAAATCGAATTTTCATCCAAATAATATTGTTTCCGATGAAAATAAAAAATGTGGGAAAAAAATGTCCTCAAATATCGTATCAAGACATATGGATTTTGCTTCGGGAAATAAATTCGAATTCACAACACCACAATTCAGGCTGCTTGTGAGGTCACCGAGAAAAATTATTTTTATTTATGACAGTACAAGACAGAAATAAAATTAATATAAAAAACAGAATAAATTGTTTTTTTATGAAAAATTTTAGCGATCAAGAATTAAATTTTAACAAAAATGTATCAATGTGTCAAAGGGTACCATTAGGCAGGGGTGTAAAACGGATCATCCGCAACTGGATTTTTTATTTCCATCCCCATTTTTTTTTCTTAAACCTACGCAAAAAATGGATGGAAACTCACGCAAAAGCCACCTCTTTAACAATCCTGCCATTAGGGTACCCGACGGGTTTACTCACTAATAAACGGCTATCCAGAGATAACTGAATTTCAGTAAATGAAAGTCATACGATATTAAAGCTTCGATATCCTAATTCTAGGGTTCAAAAGATATTCAAATATGTATTTGAATTGTTTTTATTATGAATGGACTAAAAGTTTTAAAATTTTGAAATTCAAAATATTTGATTTGAAGACCCTACAAGCCTCCTCTTCAACTATTAGCCTATGAAAAACGAGTATCTCTTTAGTATCACCTTTATATTTCTTATACAGTAGTAAAAATAATTTAAATCAGATGTTAATTTTTATAAACTCGTTTTTGATGCTAACTTCCACAACTAATATATTTGTTGGATTTATTGGAATGTCGGACAATCCCCAAATTTTTTATCCGAAAATGCAAAAAAATACAGAAAAACTTCAGTGGGATTTTGTTCAATATATTGCCGAGATGGATAATTCAAAAAGAAGTCGATTTCATGATATTGGCGATTATCTGAATCTGGCGCTCAACATTCTTGGCGATTCTGGTGAGATAATATTTCTTGAAGAAATACTTTTTCGTCCCACACCCAAAAAACATGGCGAATTAGAAGACATTTTAGCATCCAGAAATGTTCAAATTTACCGGGTGGTTATCGGACATGGACTCATTGGAAGTTTTGATTGGTTGAGTGATATAACAAAATCGACAAACGGAAAAGAATACTTTACATTCACCAGTGGATTTATACCAAAAAACAGAAAATATATAAATAATGTCTCAAGCTATTTTGCCAATATTAATTTGATCAGATAACGGAATCATAACTTAACTCGTAAATGGACCAAATTTTTCTTAACACATTTTTTGAACTTAATTTTTCTAGGCTATCGTTTGTAAACTTAGTATACATACTCAGTGTACTATACTCGGGTGTTATCCGTTTTCGTGAATTTAAAACATATGATAGTTATGGAAAAACAGAAAAGTACATGTTGTACAGAATTTAAATTTTTTTTCGGACGAAATTTTGAAAATTTTCGAAAAAATCCTGGTTTTTGATCGGTCAAAAATAGACTTTCTTCAAATCACAAACTAGGGCTACAAGGCTGTAGTACAAGCGTTTTTTAAGGGGGTTTCCAACGGTATGAAAGGTCTTTTCGAAGGTTTTTTACTGAAAAAGGAAAGAGCTATAAACGTTTTTCGAGTATGACTGGAATGATCGAAACCTCGGCTGCAAGTCAAATGATTTTGAGAGTTTTACTAAATGGCATTTTACGAGTTAACCGAATTTAAAACCAGTAATGTCAAATCTAAAAATATTTTCAGCGTCTTCAAAAAAAAAAATAGTCGAAAATTTTTGAGATTATGTAAAGCTGCAATAGCGAATTTTTGTAAGGCCATAATTTTTATTTTGGGAACTCTAGATTTTTCTCAAAAAATAAAATTTTGACAAGTGTCGCCATAAAATTTTTAGCGCCTTGAGTTTTTATTCCATTTTTTTTTGCATTTTAATATCCCGAAAAAATCGTGTAAGTAAACTTGTGTGAGCAGAAAATTTCCAAAAATGAGTTTCACTTGAATTCCAGAAGCGCTCGACTTAAAAATTTAGAAAAAATGGTCAAAATTTTGGAAAATTAGAGTCATCTTTAGGTTGATTTTTAGTTGTTTCGGTTTTTGTCAATTATGGAATCAACAAACAATTCTGATTCATTGTGAGAAAAACAAATAATTTGTTTGTTCGAAACAAAGATAAATATCAGATAGAGTCCCCGCGCGCCCCAGTTAGTGTTCAATTTAGCGAAAAGTGCAGATGGAAAAATTATTAAACCGTTGATTAAACGATTTCTAATTATCCCACGGCTAACAGATTGACACCATCAAATTGGTTATTATGAGTTTATTTGATAAAAGGTCAAAAAAAATAATTTTGCGACATTTCAAAATCGAATTTATTTTGAAGTGTTTCATGCTGTTGGGAACCTCCTTAAAAATCTTGGGATTTCAAAAGTATAAAAATTATTTTTATGGTCCAGTATTCCAGAAGATGTGGCCGCTAAGAATATCACAAAATGTCCTTTTTAGAGAAAATCACATCATCACGGCAAAAATTTTAGAATTTATTAACGGCAATGCTGAAATTACACCCAAACGTTAGCTATTTCAGAGGCGCACATTTTCTTCGTGAAATTAAATCAAAAACAAAAATTTGGCAGAAATACTTATGGCCAATGCAAATTTTTTAAAAGGTCCTATAAAGTATCAAAGGTGGTTGAAAAAGACCTATACAGTTATATCAGCCTATTGCTTTACTTAACGTGGCAATTATTTTTATTAACTATGTCAAAAATATAATGCATATTCAAAGCGAAACGTCTCGAACTTTGGAAAAATTATACATTTTACTTTTGTTACTCTCGATCTAATTTTTCAAAAACTAAAATTAAAATGTACTAAAAACGGCCCGTTGAATAAGGAGAGTCCCCCTGAATTTGAAAATTTCCAAATTTAATAACTATAAAAATATAGAACAATGAATAAAGTTCTTATAGCCATACAGTAATTCTGTCAGAAAAGCTTAATGACAAAAATTTCAAGTACGAATTTCATCTTCCACTTAAAAACGTAGTCATATTCATTTTAATTGAACTGGAACTAGCCAAGGGTTTTCAATAATCTCTTTAATTGATAAGACTGAAGCTTGATACTGTTTCATTAAAGAGAAACTCGCTCAATATCGTTCATCCAACCGAAGTCACTCTTCATCTCCTCATATTTTTTAATAAATTTAAATATTCATCGGAATTTTTTTGAAATTTATTATTTTCTCCTGCTACAACAGTTCTTATAACTTTGATAACGAAATGCAAATTATAAAACTTTATATTTGACACCTTGATTAATAAGATTTTTTGGTTTTCTCGATCTGTTAGTAAACTTTGAGATTAAGAGTGACTTTGGTTGGATAAACGAAATGTTGATGAGCAACAATTTTGTTTAAAAAATTTGTACAAAAACCTTACAAGATGGAAGATTAGTTGAAAGGAAACAAATTGAGAAGTTTTTTTTGATGTCCGAAATTATTATCAAACATGATGAATCGGAAATAAATGTTCAAGATCAACTTAGTTCCAACAAAATATTACACTCTGACTCTTTGACCATGATCAGATTAGAAATGGAGATTATTGGAGACTTCAGCATCAATATTAAAGAATATTTCAAGGCAATAAAAAAAAGTTCCGCCTATGATTATTCTGGTCACTTACAGTAGGGTGTCCGAGGTTGTGAGCCACAATTTGTGTCCCGTAAGAAACACTGGGCTATTCTTTTATACAGGGAGGAAGCGATCGTCGAATTTGCCGAAAAAAACTTACGCAATTTTACGATTTTTAGCTAAAATACTTCCATTGCCAATATCGCCGAATTTTTTTGAAATTTCTATTGTGAATTACTTTGGGGGGGGGGTCATTAATGACGTCATTTACAATACTGAATTTCCCAAATTTACTCTTTTAACTTAAATTGACGCAGTACGTTATTCTACGAATTTTGGTGATTCAAATAATTCGAACCTATTGTAAAACACCTTTTAAAATTAAATAATTGTTCGACACATGCCGTCATAACTAACGTCTACACGTTTTTTCATTTTTGGAGCAAAAAAATTATTTCTCGCCCCATAACGTCAAAAGTGCAATATCGCTGAAAATGCCAAATATCGCCGAAAATTTTTCGGCCAAAGCCTTCGGCGATATTGGGCCGCCCCTGTGTTAGATAAAAAGCTCTTCGAATTAATTTGGGGTCTACATCAGACCTCGGCAAGCCAGAGGTGTTTGTCTAGCTTGGCTTGATACGACAGAAAAATTTCGTTGGCTTGGCTTGGCTTGACAAAAAAAATTCGTTGGCTGGAGAAAAAAAAATTTGTTTGTTTGGTTTTACTATTCAAATACCAACATTTTAAATCGATTATAAGTAATAAAAACCGAGGCACTAGAGAGCACATTTGAATATATAAAGTCAGGAAACTGATAAATATGCAAAAAGATTTTATTTCAGATACATTTATTAAAATAATAATGAGGTAATAATAGTAATAATTTCTATATTGAAACACAGGCGCCATCACTGCGACAAAATGGACATGAAGAAATGTCCATCATGCAGTTTGTGCACGCAATGCAAGATGTGTGTGGGTTTCCGATACTCCTACAGATATTTGCGTTTTGTTTCACAAAACACGCTATATCCGTTTTTTTACTCAGGCTTTTATGTGTTTAAAACTATTAAATAATCTCTAAATTATCCGATTTTGGATCAAAATGAATTTGAAATATAGAAAAAAATAAGGGGGCAAATATTGCAAAAGACGTAAATCTTGTTAGGCTAATATGAACCATTTTCTAAAAAGCTTTAATTTTAATCGCAAAATTACAGTCATATACGGTTAAATACATGTTTTTTATATTTTTTATAATCCTATAAAAAATTATTGATTTCGACTTTATATAATTTGTTTATTTAGAAAATAGAATTTCAACTCTATAAGACTGTTGTTAAAAATGAGATGATCTTTCAACTATCTTGGGGTTCTGGTACGCAAATTCTAAAATTTGGCAACGGCCATTATATATGGTCGAAATTAACCATATATAATTGTATAATTGTTTTATTATTCGCAAAAAAAGCAAGTTCAATCATATAAGGTTGAAATCAACCATTTTATATAGGTGTAACCACGTAGCGGCCATCTTCCGCTACTCTGAGGTTAAAATTTTAGATAGGTTGATTAGTATTTTTAACTGAGAAAGGTATTATATAAATTTAAAACATGATAATTTTGACCTCATTTGAATTCGCTTTAATTGAAATTATTCTGTCGATTTAGAAAAAAAAAGATGTGTTAGTGAGAGGAACAAAAAATCAACCAAAAATTATTTATCGATCAAAAAAATGTCAACCAAAAGTAATTTTTTGTGAAAAAATGTCGACCAAAAATTTGTCGACCAAAAATGTATACTTCAAATTATAAGACTACCTTCAACAGGGATTAATTAAGTGCAACTCAGCACATCCCATTCTCGAGTTGGATCGCAGACTGTTTGTAAATGCAATAGTCTCAATTGGCCATGATGTTCATGGAAACGCTAATAAAAATTTAAATAAAAAAAAAATCACTGATGTATCAAAAAAATTTATAAATAAAAAAAATTTATAATAAAATTGAAATTTTTTAGAAATTAAAAAATTTATTTGAGTATTTTAAATTTTCCTTGACATGTCTACGTAGACGAATATTAAACTTGCTGCACACGGAGCACGAATCTCTCGTTTAATCTCTTGCATTTTTATAATTTTTGAAAAAATGATTAATAAATAGCCAACAAAATATTAAAGCTGCTAGAAAATGTTGCTCTTTAAGTGCATTATAAAAAAATATTATAATTTTATAATTTATATTCAGCCAAAAACTTCGCTTTATAAATAAGCTACTCGAAAACTCAGCATAAAAATATTGGGCTTGGATGAATCAAGCCAGGCAAGCCAAGGTTCTCTGGCTTGGCTAGGTCAAGAAGTTCTCTGGCTTGCTTGACTCAAACCAAAGTCCAGTCAAGCAACCAGTGGGTGCGAGGGTCTGTCTACACTCAGAATACATGAAGACAAACATTAGAAATCCGAAAATTTATTTCTGATCATAAGTCTCTTTTATTATTTCTAAGCACCTACGCGTCCGAAAACTATTGGTCTTGAGACAAAATAAATCAGTGTACAAGGTTGAATTTGGTTTGGGTTTTTTTGCAGGGTCACTGCGGCCCTGATATAATATTATGGGAGGAGGGTTGGAATAATTGATCCCGTGACAACACCAGGTCACCCACACAACTTCAGAGGAGCCCAGGCGGCCGCGGATCGATTTGAAATGACGCGCAATAAAACACCCAGGAATCAGAAACCGCGTTTTCGGAAAACTAATTCTTTAAATTGTTTCTCTTCTGTTTATTTTTTTCATATGCGTGAAATTTCAACGCGGTTCTTTTCTCTCAGGAAGTTAAAGGGCTGTGTAGCTAGAAAAAGTTGCGCAGTGGTTTTTATCATTTTTGTCATTTCGATCATACAAAGTAAAACGCCCGATAAAAATAAAATAAGGCCCATGTCCGGTACCATTTTTTTTAATAAATGATATGATATTCTACGGCACAGAACGTTGTTAAAAATTTATGTAAGAAACAATTGAAAACTTAGTAACTGTCTTACTCTATTTTAATAATATGAGATAACTATGAGAATTACCGGTATTTCAACGAGCTTCTCTCACTTAAATGTTTCATAATACTTTTCTCAAGATTATAAATGGTGAACAGATATTTTATTTGAGGCGATAGTCCTGCGATATTCTATCGAAAAAAGTTATAGCACGTTTGACATTAAAGTCCATTAAAATCGTTTTTTTTAGGAAATATCAGATTAGTACTGAAATTGTTTTGACTAAAGCGAACTGGAGCTGTTGTTTTGTGTAAACACTAAACAATTCTCAGTATTCTGAAGTGAAGAAATCTTTATATAAAAAAATCTGGACACGGACCCAACATAAACCCCAGATTTTTTTTTATCAAAAAATGTCAAAAAAAGAGAGAAATAAGGTTTACTCAAAAACAAAATATAAAAAGCAATTATTTTAGAAATCGGACGCGATGCCACTCTTAGATCAATTTTTACCAAAAATTATTTGAAATATTTTTAAAATCTTTCAAAAATTTTTCTTTTTTAACATTTCAAAATCCGGGAATGTGCAAAGAGGACTAATGCTCATATTAAGTATCAACGAATAAATGATTCTAAGATATTGGACTGAAGAATATAAACTCGAAAAATGAAGGATTTTCCGATTTTTATATATCAAAAATCAAGTCGTTCGATGGTGCGTTATTTACCTTCTCGGAAACCGAAGCTTTACAACGAATTTCATTCTTAAATTATGATACTTTCTGAAGAAGGGTTTTATAAAGCTGTATTCAAGTTTCATCCAATTTGACAGTTCGCAAACCTGTTCCGGGCGAAAGGCTCAACGCGCAAAAAAATTGGTGTTTCCACTGATTTTTTGAACTCTTAAACTTTCCTGTAAAAAAGCATGTAAAAGCTCAACTAGGCCTTAAAGACTAGTGTATGTATCCAGAACCTTCATTCCGCAGTCAAAACCCAAAACTAAAATTCCTAAAATAAAAGTGAATATAAACTGAAACAAAATCAAAAATATAGATTTGTTTAAAGTTGATGATGAAAGAAAAACCGGAGCTCACCATGTGAATCATTTTTTTTTACCATCAATGTGAAGCTATAGATCCATGATCATTTGAATAAAATTGAAAATAAAACGGTAATTTGATCCAAAGTGACGGAAAAGTGAGCAAATTTTGTTGCATTGAAATTTATTCATTTTAATGCCGTTGTAAAAGGCACAGTTGATCAAAGATTATTTTCTTCTTGTATTGTATCATGACTGGTCATGTTATTATTTTTGCTCTTTACGCCCCCTGATCTTTTATGGAGAAAGTGTCATTCGATGTCCAGAGTTTTTGTTGCAATATACAGAGAACACAATTTGCAATGCATTCGACGCTATAACAATTGTCAAAAGAAGCTGACGAAACTTTAGCTATTTCTGTCGAAAATTACGACTTTTGCAGCCTTATATTCAAAATTAAGACATTCGTCAGTGGTTTGGAAAAAAAATTTTGCGCTCAAAGAACGTAAAAATAATATTTCCGCGTCTGTTGTGTGACTTTTATGCCGACACTGGGCTTAAACAGCAAAAATGACAAAAATCTGGTTCTTCTTAGAACCGGGAGGGTGCCAAGACCCTCATACTTTTTAATGGCGGGGTCTGAGCGGTGAGTGGTCTGGTGAAAATTGATCGATTGGATCTAGCAGCTTTCCGTGGCCCACGATTCTTGAAACATATCTATTTGACATTTCTGTGCGAGCAACACAATGCATGACCGGCCGGTGCTCTAAAATTTTTTCAAAAAGTTTCTGGATTTAGAAGAAATTGAAAGTCTTTTAAAAATTTTTCGAGATACCAATTTCTTACGAGAAAAGTATAAGGTTTTGGGCCTTAGGGGACAACCGCGGCCAGACCTAGTGGCTCGCTATTTTTAACTGATTACCATGTAATCCTGGATGTAACGATCGGATTTTGTTGTGTTACGTTCAAAGACAGTGTTAACGAGTGGCCGAAAGACTTTTATTACACGCTACGGTAAAGTTAAGGCCGACCAGGTGGTGAAATGGCAAAGATACTCCGCAACCTCCTAACATCTGCCCAAAGTTATGTTCTTCGACTGCGATCACCTCTGAAACACGTCGACAGAGGACACGCTTAATTTTTGTTAAAATAAATCAAGCAAAATGCAAAAATAAAAGAGTTCAACAAAGTTTAGCTTTTTGGAAGCCAATTTTCAAGGCTACAAATTTTTGAAAAGGCAATTTTTTCTGTTTGGAATACCGTTCTAAATATTCACATTTATTATCAAATGCAATCCATGCAAGTTTCCTCTTTATGAAAAAAACACATTGTAATAACATTTCGAAATCATCTCTATCATTAACCAAAAAAAAGTTCAGTGAGGAGGACGCACGTGTTTAACGCCTGTATCACGTGACTTCTCGTTTTGAGTGAATCCGGCCAAGCCAAACCCCCAAACACATAAAATTCAACCCTGTACAATTTCAGAAATAGAATCTCAAAGAAATTATTTTCATCGTGAGTAATTCGTGTAAGAACAGGGTAATCTGAATGGCACATTTTTAGAGCCGTTTTCTATACTAGTATTCAATACTGTATAGTATAAACAGCACTTCTAGCCTTATATTAAATTAGATTCACAATTGAGTGAAAAAAAATGTTTTGTCAGTCCCAAGAAACTTTGTTCAAAAAAGTTCCAACAAAAGTACAGTCCGACATTCTTTTTTAGCTGAATATATACCGCCAAATTTATTTGTGTACCTTGAGAATAATCTCCGACAATCCAAAACAGGTTGGATCTGCTTATTAATTATTGAATAAAATTAACTTTGTACACTCCTCATTTGTGCTCACTGTATAGCGCTTAACTGCATAAAAACCTTATAAATTGGTCATTGTGAACCTGAATAAGTTCATCTTGAATTTTTCCCCAAAAAAAGTTAAAATACCAATCAGTTTCTCAAATAATGCAAATATTCTCGTTGTCACTTTTCTAATCAAATTCTAAAATTAAGAGAGCTCAATAATTACAACGAGAAACCTTGAACTTTTTTGTTTAATAAGTGTATACAAAATGGCGTATATGATATATTACCGTATATAATATACGGTATATGATATACCGTATATCCTTTATCACACTTTTGTAATATCCCGGCCCTACTACTGTTAAAAACACACTACGTTTGCTAATCAGGCCGGAATATTTACAAAAGTGTGATAAGGAATATACAGATTAATTATATGTAGCAACCGGGATTCGAAATCGACGAACCCTCGAACTCGAGACACCTGATCTTAATTGTGAACAACTTCGGACAGCTAACTCACAGGTTGGGATTTTTTCCACGTTGGTATCATATTTACTTGTCACAAATTAAAGTACCAAAAATCTACGCGGATGTATTTTTTTTATCTACAGGATGTATTTTGTTTTGTTCTGGAAAAGAAATGGAAGTTGTCGAAATTTATGTTATGTAATAGCCAATGACTTGCGCTCTAAGATGAACTGACTAATCATCGTGTGCTGTTCCTAGCTTTCACTCGAGATTGTTGTTCTCGATAAATTAATTTACATGTTGTACTGTACCACGTGTACAGTCTATTCATGATAAAATATTTTTTGACAAGAATTTGAATATAGATATTTTGGAATCATTTATGAAATTTTTTTTGACTTATTTTTGCCTCGAAATAAGCAAAAAACTTTAAATTTTATTTGTGATAAAAATCCCTTTTGATAAAAGATTTCCATGAATTACGAAAAAAACGATCCAGATTTCTATTTTCAATTGACAAAACTAGAAGACAAAAGTTTATTTCTACTGCTCCGTCATGATATTTTGAGCCATTAGTGTTCGAGATTTGAATTTCTCGTACCCTCAGATTAGTGGATTTTATATTTATTCCGAAGAAATCGCCTTGTTAAATTGGCCTTGGATTTGATATGGATAAAATGAACGATTATTTTTCTTCACAAATCGAACACTTTCGCTTGCCCTGAAATGAAAGGACAAAATTGCTATGGCAATGATGGAACTGAAATTACTGCAGTTAAAAATTCATTGAAAATAATAAAATTTGAAACAATTAAAGTAGAGATTTGGGAATGAATGTTCTGCAGTCAGACATTATTGTTGGCGAGATGTTGGCGAGAATACGATAGCATGCTTACTTATGTCCTTCTAAAAAATAATTTTACAAACATGGAAAATTTTATTTCTGAAAATGAAAAGATGAGACCAAAAATTTTCCTGAGTACAGTGTTTCTTTCTGCGCCGGGAAAGAAAAACCGTATTCAATTACATCTCGATTTAAGATTTTTGATCATAGGGGTTCGACCGGAAAATAAAAAACAATAGTAATATGGAAAAACTTAGTTGCAGAAAGTAGTTTTCTAAATAAAACTTTTTGGATTTAATTTTTGAAAATTGGTTAAGAAATTTTACAAAAAATACTCATTTGACCTAGTATATCAAAAATATTAAAACAAGAACCTTAAAACTTTTTTGAATTCATTGATCTAGCTCTAAATTTCTGATTAAAATAAAGTTTGAAGACGAAGAGGAAAAATCAAATCCTGTTATTTAACAAATTATTTTATTCAATAAAAGCATTAGTCTGGAACATTTGACACTGTGCCAAGGTCTTCCATTTCCCAGATCCATTGAGTTAACAAAATATTCCGTTGAAATTAATTTCCATCCGCGGAAACTTTTGGCTTCAACACCCAAATAAAGAATGGCGCAAAACATTGCAAAATTCTCAATGCTCGCAGAAGGCTTGTTTTGCCAGTTACTGTGAAAATAACTCGCAAAGTGCTGATTTGCGGTCAAAAGAACTCAGATCTCTTGGCCGCAGCACGAATGTAAAAGTGGAACTTTTGTGAGAAGAAGCTCGAAACCAAGAATCACTTTATTGGTCCCCATCCATAGATATACGGAAGTTGAATTGCAATATGACCGGTGTGGAAAGTTTAATCTATATATCTATTCGGTACTTGTTTCAGTTTTAATGGCCACTTTTTTAGGCCAAAATTTCTCCAAATAATAGGCCTTATGATCAACGACTCATCCGATTAGCGTTCTAAATAGCGAAAACTAAGAAACAATATTTGTGAATCATACAATAAAACAAAATGTCCGAATCGGACATTCTTCACATTTTTCCGAGGATTACTGAAATTTTTAATTATAGTTTTGTTGAAAATAAAAGCGAGGTCTGTATCGAACTATTCATTTTTTGAATTATGTTACGTTTGAAAATTTGCTCAGTTTGAAGCTATATCTATAGCCTATAGAAGAATCAATCGGATGAGCCGTTCACAAAAGGCGAATTAATGGAAAATTTGACTAATCAAGTGGCATAAAGCTCCAGCTATACGTCAATAGATATACTTTTGGTAGAGGTCGACAAGTAAGTTAACGATGTTCAGTGTTCTCTGGAGTTTTTGTTCACCATTGGATAGGCAAAGGGGAGAGATGGAGCTTTTCAATTGATTACATGCTTGGGTCAGAAGCTGGGTCTGGTAAAAGTTATATCTCCCACATTTTATAGGCGAAAGACGATTGGAGTACACTAATCGTTACTTACTTGTCGACTTTAAGAAGAGATTTGAATTAAACAGCCCTCAAAGGACATATCCTGGATATTGAATGCTTAAGAAAAATGCGGGATAACAGCACCCAATCAAAACCCTTGCATTGCAGAAAACTTCCACATTTCACTCGGTCCAGACTTGGAAGGGATCAACCAATCAAATGCAGATTCCACATTTTCCAAAATCAGGATCTGGTCCTCTGAAGGTCGGGTAATCTATGTTAAAAAAGTTTAATAATTATTTGCAACTCGCCAAATGCCATGGAACTGAAAATTGTTCAAAATATTCAGATAGACAAAATGCACCAAAGAAGATTTTTTAAGTCAAAGTTGTCGTCAAAAAGTCCTGGAAACTTTCCATCACCTTTATTAATAGAAACCTATATATTTCAAAGAAGCAGAAATACCCTTTCCCAACCTCAGTCCACTATTTAAAATGCTAACTATTCTACAGAGCGCGTGTGTCAAATCCTTAAGTGGATTGCTCGAGTGATTACAGCACCGATCAATTTGAGTTTCCAATATCAAGCTCTTTGTCGATAATCATACTCAAGACATCACTACAACAACATTAGTGGAGACTTTGAACACGCGGCTAACTAGAGACTAGTAGCATTTTAACAGATGACTAGATAGGAAAACGAATATACGTATCGAGTCAAAACATACTCAGCCAAAAATTTTAAACAATGCAAATTTGCTTAGGACTTCTTCAACAACGAAAGTTTTTCCTATTGCGTTCAATTTTTTTCATATTTATTAGAAGCGGAAACCGCCCTTACAACAATGTGTAATACACATTATTTACCATTTTTCTTTGATTGTCCAGTTAATCGCTAGAGTTGCATTTGAAACCGCAAAAGCTAACTCTGTACCGTCTGCTTGATCTCCACATTTTACTTACTAATTAGTTGAAATAAATGCTAAACAGGCATTTTGTTAAAATATTTACAAAAAAATGTTTCTTAAAACCTAAGTTGACCTTGTTTTTATCCAAAAAAAATGATACAAATCTTCTTAGAAACACGAGTTTCTCCAGTTCTTTTAACAACATATTTAAAATAAATATTAAACAACCAAAAAATTGTTTTTAAAATTCAATGATTAGGAATGAACTCCTCTGTATGAAATTCACCAAAGAACTTTTCCAAATGAAACTATTTGTGTTGGAAAAAACCATAGAAACTCAGTAGTTATTTGAAGTATTGACAGAAAAACACATGTCCTCCAAATCTAAACGCTGAATATCTTCATTGATTTAAATGATCGTACAAGACCATCAAAATAGGTCACAGAATTTTTAATAACGTTCTATCAGAAAGGAATATTAAAAAATGAACCAATTTTTTTGAAATGCATCACAATGTTCATTTGAGTGAGTTTCCAAGTGGGAAGAAACAAAAAGTGGAACGTTAAAAGAACGACTTACGCTAAAAATACATTAATCATCCGATTTCAGAAGCAGAAAAAATAGTATCATTGATCCATGTAAAATTCTCTATATGTTTTCAAAGCTCTGAAAGCGACTATAGCCTTTACACCTTTGCTAACGTGAGATGATGTGAGTTGAGGGACCAATCCTAACACCCTAAGACCCCCTCTAGCTCACCTGCTGAGGCCCTTATCCGCCCACACTTCTCAGAGTTTAAGCAAAACGTGTTAAAGGGATATCGATTAAGTCATACGTTCCACTTTGGTTTCTCGCCCTTGAAATCAGGCGGTACATATGTGTTTTTACTTCAAAGTTAATTGCGTGTGAAAAATTTCCGCCAACAAAAATGATTACAGAATTTTATTTCGCAAGAAAAAAACACATAACGCTAGTACATGTTGAGCGGAAACTGTATGTTCAATCGTTAACTCGGGTAGAAACCGAATCCTAAAGATCACTCAGCCCCCCCGTACGGACTTGCGCGGATCATTATCCGCCAAATCTGTGAGCATATAAAAAAAGTTGCCACCAAGGCACCAGAGCCCACAATTGGTGGCTTACTGTGAACGTTGTCAACAGAAAACCTTAACCCTCGAGGCATATAGCCTTTTTTGTAAGGCTCAAGCCACTTGAAATGCTTGGAGAGTTAAGGCAGTTAGAATTTCAATTTTTGTCTGCATAAGGAAGTTGGAAAGGTAAGTATTTTTGCATTCCGACATTTATATATTCTAATGATTTTTTATTTAGGTCTAGTTGTCTAGTTTTTGGTCACAGTTGGTCTTCACAAGTTGCTGTCCGAAAAACGATAACACAAGTATACTGGCCTACGTTATAAGTAGCTCCCGCTTTGAATTTATATGATTATAAATCAAAGCGGACATAACGCTTTCCAAATCAAGGCGGATATAAATATATCTCATAAATCAATAAGTAATTTAAAAAATAAGTCAAAAATTTTGATGGAATAAATCATGATTTTGTTGACAAAAAGTTTTTTTCTCTATAAAAAGGTAGATTATTACAATACTTTTCTATTATTTGTCTCAAGTAAATATGGTACGAAGTAACAACTGTTGACAATTTTTGATTGCTTAAATTCACTTTTATAATAATCATTTTTTCATGGGATACTTGAAGTTGAAAAGAAAAAATTTCACTTCCAATAAAAAAAAAATATCTGCTCCTAGATTCAATAAATTTTCTATATTCAACTGTTAAGCATGCACAAAACACTTTCCTAAAACTGGCGTATCTCACATGTATTTTATTGTCTAGTTCCGAGTAATTTACCAGGTAGTGAAACAAGGCGAAAATTCTAATAAGCAACTCCCCGTTATATAGGAACCAAACATTCGAAAAAAATTTAAATAATTTTTTGGGAAACGAATCAAGAATTATTATAATGTGTTGAAAGAAAAAAGATTCCACGATCCCGTTTTTTTTTTCGTTTTGATAATTTTAGGTATGCTTGAACAACATTGTGGCTCTGTCTCACAAGGGTTACATCAGGACTATCCTCTATACATGAATTGAAAAAGTGCAGAAATACAGTTTGGGTTTTGATGTTATTTCAAGCAGTAAAAAGACTGTCGAAATGTGTAGTTGTTTGTCTACATTTAAAAAAATTGTCTTCAAAAATAACTTAGAAACTTCGATTCTCTGTGATTCAATTTCCTCTCCAATCAAATGAGTCGCGCTCCAACCGAATTTTTTTTTTTGGAAAATGGCCCCAAATTTTATTGAATAAGGACAATAGGTGAAACAATATTTGAATATAATTTGCAATATTTGATTGATGTTTAATCAGACTAATCAGAAACAATTTTTTTGAAGATTATCTTCTGTTTTCAATGATTCTGCAAACTTTTATTTTTCCATTCATATCGATCACGTGATATCTTTTGAGCTATTGCCGGTCCACAAAATCGGTTCGGGTGGCTTAAATTTAACCACGGTTGCATTATACCCTTTGATTTTGATGACTATAATAGATGTTAGTTTGAAAAGAAGAGAAAGCGGCCTCAATCGAGTGCTAGAAGGGGTCTTAGGATGTTTAGGATTAGGCTCCCTCAACCCACATCTATTAGATTAAATCAAAAGGTCATAAAGTAAGTAGGCACAGCAAAAAATCGACCGACTCCGATTTTATTTATTGTCGGAGCACTTTAGGTTTTGGGCTAAAATCACGAAAAAAAAAATTTTGGCCAAAAACAGTCAACCGAATTCCGGCCGAAATCGTGATTCTTAAAGGCCGAAAAAAAATATTTTGAACTTTTTTTTTAGCCTATGCGGTATATAGTAGGAAAATTTTCATGAAATTAAGAAAATATAAGTTTTCATCAGAGAAAAAAAAAATTGGTTCCAAAAACAGAACCAGCAACCTACCAAAAATTGGAAACCGTTTTTTTTTATACGTGGAAAAATCGATTTTGAAGTTTTTCTTTCTCGTCAGGGGTGATACATAAACACTACCCATGTGATAGTAAGTAAAAATATACGACTTATACACAAAAAAAAAATTAAGTCCCAAACAACAACCTGGTACCCATCATAACTTGAAAAACCGTTTATTTGGTATACTTAGGCCTCCCGAGAAAATCAGCACCCTATAAAAAGGTCCATGAGTTTAAAAAAATTTTAGATCTACGGACAGTTTTTGACGCATGAAATTTTGGTACATTTTTTTTCGGCAATCCGACCACTCGTGCGCTGTTTTAAGGCGGCCAAAAACAGGACAAGGACAAAAATTTGAAATTTCTTCCTAAGGAAGGACAGAAATTTGCAATTTGCTGCCTCAGGACAGGTCAGAAATTTTCAAATATTGTGCCGACAAATTTGAACAAATTGTACTTTTTTCATTTTTCCATAAATACGTAGAATTCAATGCTGAAACACCTGTAACACCATGCCGACCTCTGGGTCAACCTTATTAAAAGAGAACTATTCCCAGCAAAGTTAAATCAGAAGTTTTCTTCTATCTTTGTTATCTTAGAAACTAATAATAAAAAAATCTATTCTATGCGGACAACTAGGGTCGAATAATTACCAAAAATTAATTAAAATACCAAACATCGCTATTCACAAAAACCTCACGATCTTAAGACTATTATATTTAAGTTTAAATACTATCAAATTTTTACGAATTATTTTTAATAAATAACAAACTTTTCTACTTTATAAGTGTTTGAGTGTAATTTATAAAACTTGGCAAGTGCTGGAACTCGAACCCAGACTTCGGATAAGAATTAAACATTGTCTGGCACACGCGTGCCGTTCAAAAATATTAATCTGAAACTTTTATTAAAATACCTTAAATAGAAGCTTGGATTTTTTTTAAATGATTTTGGACAAAATCCAGTCTTTGTCCGCTTACGAGGTCGCAAGATTTCGGAGTTTAGGACAAATGCCGCTAGGTTTTGCCTGTTATTGTCCGCTTAGCAAGTGTGTCCGCTTAGACAGAAACTTCAACAGTATTGTCTTTTTTTGTCTTATTCTGCCAATCAGCCTCGGGCCAACAGCGATTTTCGAAATTTCATTCAGTTATTAATCGCAGATTTTTCCCCCACATCACTCAACAATGTTGAACCATCCGTGCGCTAATCGAGCGTGTGGATAATTTTTAAATGGACATTATCCGTTGCACCCAGGCAAACAAAACTGGATTAAAGTTAATAATGAAATTAATAATTAATAATAATTAATAATTAATAAATATAATAATAATTAATAATAATTAATAATCAATTAATAATTAATAATAATTATAATAATAATAATAATAAGTAATAATTAATACAATTAAATAATAATTAATAATAATTATATTAATAATAATTAATAATAATTAATATAATTAATAATAATATAATTTTAATAATTAATAATTATAATAATTATATAATTTATATAATTTTATAATTTATAATTTGTTA